>CAEFZY010040505.1:0-84496 GCA_903066815.1 Brachyrhaphis roseni
ATACGGGCTGTCAGGTCCCTGTATGACCGGTGTCAGAGTCTGGTCCGCATTGCCGGCAATAAGTCGGGCTCGTTTCCAGTGAGAGTTGGACTCCGCCAGGGCTGCCCTTTGTCACCAATTCTGTTCATTACTCTCATGGACAGAATTTCTAGCCACAGCCAAGGTGTTGAGGGGATCCGTTTTGGTGGCCTTAGGATCACATCTCTGCTTTTTGCGGATGATGTAGTCCTATTGGCTTCATCAGGTCGTGATCTGCAGCTCTCGCTGGAGCAGTCGCAGTCGAGTGTGAAGCAGCCTGGATCAGGATCAGTGCCTTCAAATCCGAGGCCATGGTCTTGAGCCGAAAAAGGGGGGGGTTGTCCTGTCTCAAGTGTAGGAGTTCAAGTATCTCAGGATCTTGTTCACAAATGAGGGAAGAAGGGAGCGGGAGATCGACAGGCGGATTGGCGCAGCGTCTGCCGTGAAGTGGGCGCTGTACCAGTCTGTCGTGGTGAAAAGAGATCTGAGTCAAAAAGTGAAGCTCTCGATTTACCGGTCGGTCTACGTTCCCAACCTCATTTATGGTCATGAGCTTTGGGTCATGACCAACCGAAAGAATGAGATCGCGGATACAAGCGCCCGAAATGGGTTTTCTCCGTAGGGTGTCTGGGCTCTCCCTTAGATATAGGGTGAGAAATTCGGTCATCTGGGAGGGACTCAGAGTAGAGCCGCTGCTCCTTCACGTTGAGAGGAGCCAGTTGAGGTGGTTCGGGCATCTGGTCAGGATGCCTCCTGGACGCCTACCTGATGAGGTGTTCTGGGCACGTCCCACCGGGAGGAGGCCCCTGGTAAGACCCAGGACATGCTGGAGGGACTATGTTTCTCGGCTGGCCTGGGAACACCTTGGGATTCCCCTGGAAGAGCTGGAACAAGTGGCTGAGGAGAGAGAAGTCTGGGCCTCCCTTCTGAAGCTGCTACCCCTGCAACCCGACCCTGGATAAAGCAGAAGAAAATGGATGGATGGATGGATGGATGGATGGATGATTACATATATTGGTGAAGTAGTTGATCATTAAGAAATGCTGCCATGTTTCCTTTTGTATGAAATAATTTAAAGACTGATGAATTTAACATTGTTTTGTTTTTGGTTTTTTAATTCTGGTCAACAAATTTTGTCTAAACCGGATAAAGGTTTGGTCACAATGTCATGTAGGATTGAGGCGAGATTCTACTACACTAATGAATCTAAAAAAAAATTGGAAAAAATTCAGTTTCTCTGAAAATTTGAATGTTACAGAAGACAAATAAGAGAAGGATTTTAATACAGAAATATTATGCTATATGCTGAGCATCTCCACACGGGTAATCCACAAATGCTAAAGTAGCTGGCTCTATCCAAAGATTTTTAAAGGAAAGTTGAGTTCTGCTATGTTTTATCAAATCCAAAATCAGCACAGTTGGTTTACCAGTAGAGATTAGGGTACTTCATGCGTCTCTCAGTTGGTTTTAATTTCAAGTAGGACTTGGCACCACCTGAACTCACTTGATGTAAAACCCAATGGAGATTCTGTGGAGTTCTATCAAGAGGAAGATGAGACAACAGAGACAACAATGCAGATGAGTTAGTGGTCATTATCAAATCAATCTTAACTTCCTCAACTCATCCAAAAGGACTCCCAATCACAGAGTGAAGTCTTACTTAGCAGTACGCTAACATTTCTGAATTAAAAATTCTTTTTATTGCTTTTATGTAACATTTCTGCAACCGAAATTTTGGGTTTTAAGCCATAAGCAAAATGGACAAAAATAGATTTGATTTTTTTTTTGTATAATTTCACTTTCTGAACTTGCTGAAGTAAGCTTTTGGATGTTATTCTAATGCACTGAGATGCACCTGTAGTATCTGCAGAACCTTCCCAGTTCAAAATTCATTGATATTTTTACAAAAATGCAAATGTAAAGGAAGCCTCGTTACAGACACCTTGGAAAAAATGTTTTATTATTATTATTTAATGCAAAATTAGGAGGAACTGGGTTTAAATGGAGGTGGAGGCCTGTGTTTGTTTCTATGTGAGTTCCTTGTGTGTTGGCTTGATTTTTGGACCTCATCCCACATCACCACTGGTTTCCAGCGCCTTTTGAAATCAGGAATACAAACTGGAATCTCATCTTAGTACACACTGAAGGAGACGTATTCGCCTGGTTAATGTACAGAGCATTACACCGTGTATTTAATAACCCACCATCAGACTTGCATTAGACCGAATGTGCTTTGAATCCCGTCTTGTTTGTTCATGGTGCCATTGCTGCTTAAGCCGACAGCGCACAAGGACAGCAGTGCCTAGAAAGCGGAGCATGAAGGGGTTTCCTTGCCTTGCAGCAGTACTTTTATTTTCCGGGTTCTTGTGCTGTCCATGAAGTATCCCATTCCCCACGTGTCCTTTTGTGCCATGATGACATATCAGTAATATTTCCACATAATTTAACTGGTGGGACTTCTTCAACATGCTTCTCATTTGTCTGAGTCGGCATATCTTAAACCACCTTGACGGGACGTTTGCTGGAGTGCAGTTTGTAAGCTATTAATGTGGTAAAGTGTGAAGTAAATGCAAAGAAGGTTGAAGTCAATGTTTTCTCTTGCATATAAACTGAAAATCCCAATATACATGTTCAAACCAGACCTCAACCTTGTCTCAGAGTCCTTATTTGTTCACATGTCTTGGAGTTTGGTGTTAGCTGGAAATACAGGCCTACTTCGCCCTCTAGTGGTCACATTTTACTCTACAACCTGTGGATGAGATGGCTTATTATTGTAATCCAGCTACGCAGTCCTGAAGGTTGAATTTAATATGATGTGAAAAAGTTGCATGATGTGTTGAGTTCAACAACAATAAAATGTGGTAGAAAATATCCATTTTCAAATCGGGAAGCCAAGACAGTATATCCTAGTAACGTCCTGGATGACATCATCAGTGTCTCCAAGCAATGCTTATCCACCTCAATTACTTTTGCCGCTCCTCTTTAAGTCTGTGTCTCAGTTATATGATTAGAAAGAGAGTTCAGAATTCCAACAAAGGTTGGAGAATGTAAAAAGTATACAATCCTGTGAAAGATTAACCTCTTTCCAGAAATAACAAAGCATTCAGAGAGAGTCAGCCACTTTATAATCAACAAAACTGTGTAAATTGCTTTATTGTTTTACAGAAACCTTGGATTTTTTTTCCTACAATGTACTCAATTTAAATTAAACAGGGCACAAAAAGACAAAACTAAACATACTAAAGCTAATTCCAGTGCATTTATTACACTTCAAGATCTTTTAAACTGATACACGAATATAAAATCCTAATGCACACAGTATCTTTGTTTCATTCACATTTAATGTTAGTGGACAGAAATATTTTTTGTAAACAATTACTTGAACCCTCTTTTTCCAGGTTTTAAATCAAGGGTAATTTGTTCCCGCTGAGAATTTTACAAAATGTACACCACAGACAAAAACGTCCAACATCACACTGCAGCTCCTTATGCACCTACATACCTCATTGTAACAAAACAGTTTCAATTCAACTGTTTCAATTCAAGATGGGTTTTCTACATGAGACAAGTGATTTAATCGTGTTTGACACCAGTCCTGCATGAAGCCATGAGTAAGGCGAAGATGCTTCAGCTGGGACATTTAAAAACACCCAAAAGCTGGTCATCGCTCCAGTGTTCCCATCAGAGGCTCCATGGTTGCCAGGAAGCAGGCTTCAAACTCCTGATCCGAGAAGCGTGCCACCGACTGGCGTGCGTTGCGTCTGATCTGCAGGCGGCTGTCAGGCGGCAGAGCCAGGATCTTCTCTATGGCTTCTGCGTAACCGTCCTCATCTTCTGCCAGGAATCCGGTTTGACCTCCGTCGAAAGGTCTGACGATGTCCAGCTTCGGACCCCCCGACTTGTGAGCCAGGATGACCTTTCCTGCTGCCATGCACTCCACTACACCTAGAAGAGAAAACCGTAAGCACACTTTTACAAGAGGGTTCCTGCAGGTTGCACCCACTCAAATTTAATAATTTTTTTAACAACACGAACAGAATTTGAGATATGTATCACAATAGAAATGTAAAAAAAAATGCAGGTAAATAAACAGTATGGTTTGGCAACAGTCGCTAAAACATTGTCCAGAAAACTGGCAATGAATTTGCACTTAAAAATAATGGACATAAAAAAGCGAGCTAGCTTTGTGCTAGCCAGCACAAACCTAGCTATATTTTAGCAGTTAGTTACCAGTAGTCACAAGTGCCTCAAATACAGTGAAGATATGTGTGCAACTGTCATTTTGGCATAACAGTAAAGATTAAAGAGTCCTGGCACAACAAAATATAAGACTTATGATTAACAGACTTGCAGCCAAATTATTATTTTTAATGAATTTAATACTTTTGAGGCATTCATTTTAGATACACAAATTTGAGTTCTTTTAAGGACGTGCTGACATTTTGCACGATCACTTTGAAGACGGTAATCACATTTTTTTTTTTACCTATTCCAAAGTGTTCATTCCACATGGTGTGCAGACCAATGGTGGCTTCGCTCATCTGCCTCTTTAGCTCCTCAAAAGACACGTTTAGTTTAAATTCCACCCTGTCTGCGACGCCCAGCTCCTGGCAAAGTCCCCGAAGCATGAGAACTCTGTCTTCATCTTCCTGGTTCCTGCATCCGCCTATCAAAACGAGCTTCAACCCCTCCCTGACGCCCGACTTCTCCCTCCTTCTATCCAAAACCTTCTTAAAGGCCCTGATCTGCAGCCGGTGATCCTTCTCTGGCCTGAACTGGCCGACGGAAACGATGGAGTGGCACTTCCTGTCCCCGTCCTCCTCCAGCGGGATGTCCAGGAAGGCGCTGACGTCGCAGGGCGGGTACACCACGCTGGTGCGGTTGGGGGAGCGCCACAGAGACAGGATGTGATCGAGGGTCCAGCAGGAGTTGACCATGATGACGTCACTGCAGGAGCCGGCCATCCCGTAGAGAACGGCGAAGAGGCAGTAGTAGACCAACTTAAAGGCGCTCAGGAACAGACTGTTTGAGATGAAGTCTGGGTTGTTGAACCTGAGACAATCGCACTTTGTTAGCTCAGTGCATAGAAAGCAGCATCAGTTTGGTAAAAGCAGATAGGCATTACCTTGGGTTCCTCTCCCTCACCACAGACAGCATGTCAGTGCTGATGGTGGGATAGTGAACGTAGCTCCCAACGCTGCAGCCTCCCAGGTAGCGAAAAAGCGGCAGGGTGAAGGCGTAACCCATGGAGTCGATGTAAAGGTCCGGGACCAGTTCGGTCAAGGCCTCCCATCCCAAGAAGATGGACCCCACACTCTGTCCCAGCAGGGTGAAGTGTGGAAACAGACCGGGCTCCACCAGGACCCGGTGCTGCAGGAAGACGAACCGGACCGGCCGTGGCAGCACAATGTTGAAGCGCTGACGGGCTCCCTCCAGGATCTGCTGGCCGGTCACGCCCAGGTCCCCAGTGTACACCACAAAGTTGATGTCCGCATACCTGCAAACAGCCTGGTTGCATTAAATGCTAAAGCCAACTTATTCAGCACTATTTTCTTTACATTTTATCCCACTGAACAACTATTTCTTTAAAATTTTAATGCTACCTGTTTTGTAGAGCCCTGATAGCACACCAGAGCACCCTCTCTCCGCCGCCACCAGCGTTGCAGTAAGGGTGGAAAAACGCCACTGTGGGGCGACCTTCCCGCGCCCGGCGAGCATTCCTGCTGCTCTGCAGCCAGAGACGGACGGCCAGCACCAGCAGGACAAGGACAGCAAGCAGCAGCATGCACAGAAGCAGCAGCGGGAGCAGCAACTTCCACAGCAGCCTGAAACAAAGACATGCACTTTGTGTTTGGCTCGTCTTTGTTTGTACTGCATTGGGTGCAGAGTGGTTTACAGGATGAGAGAAATCTTCAAAATCGGCGCAAAAAGGTCTGAAAATATCCATCCGGTCAGAAGTTTCATAAATAAAAAAACAGAAATATGTTTTGCAGCTGTATGTTGTAATTTTTTTATGTTTTTATCAGACTTAAGACTGTACACTCATCTGCAGCTAATATTGAGCAAGCTCTGCGCTGGTGGCAACACGATTCTGTTCAATTCAGTTCAAAATTTATTCATCTTTTAAATCAACACAGTAACACTGTCAGAGTTTTTTGGGCATAACTTTACAACAGCAATAGTCCCGATATAAAACTAAAATTTGAAAGGATGGATTTCATGAATGCATTAACAAAACGATTAACAAAAGCTTGCATAGTTTTACAATTAGAATGGATTAAATAGATGCGTAGAAACAGACAATATCAATATTTTACAGTTTTTTCCATTATATTTTTTGCACAAAGTGAAACAGGAACCAGTATAATTTATATTTAAATTCCTAATTATTTTTTGATCCGCTGGTTTTAGCTGTTTCTTTGCATCTTACCTCGTTATTTCACACAAATACAACACCAGCTGATCGTGAGCCGACATCTTTGCGTCAGCCCGGTCCGTGCGTCACAACCTCTTCAGCGCTGCTCCCCTCGTTGAGTTAACTGTCTGGCGCCACCAACAGGCGAGGCGGTATCACTGCGTCAGCGCTTCATTGTGAACTGAGTAGAAACCTCAAAAATGTGTGGATAATTTTCCATATGTTCAGATTACACAGCTTTGTACGACACTGGTTAATAACTAATTGAATAATACTGTTTCTACTGATCTCTGCCCTGCTCGTTGTTTTCTCAAAGGTAAATTTACTTGAACAAACACAGCTTCAATCAATAATTTTGTACCTACCCCCACAGTTTGGACAGAGCTTGGACATTCATCATGACGACTCTTTGGGTGTTGTTTATTTTTTTAAATTTTGACCTGCTTCTACAGACAGGACAATGCACAAAAACAAGGTAAATGGCTTTAGTTGATCTCAGTTTTGAAAATGTATGCATTTTATTTCTATAAGCTATAGAAAATAAGACTTTGTCAGACAGGAACATACTTATGTAAACATAAAGAGCAACGGTGAGTTATATAGATTCCTGTCAAAGTATTATAATTTAATTCTGCTTTTGCATTTTTGTCACACTTAAATGTCTTAGATCATCAAACAAATGTTATTATTAGACAACTATTACTTGAGTAAATGTGAAATCCATTTTTTTAAGTTGATAGTTTTTTACATTTATTTCAGTGGCCAAGTTTTATCAATCACCCCTAACACTCAAGAACAAGTGGAGATTGTGAAGAATGTGTCCACCCAGTACCAGGTAGAACTGTTTTTATCTTTATTACCATTTACTTGCCTCTTTAGGTTATTTTTCTTTCAGTAGACGATAACGGTGGACATTTTCTCTCAGACAGGTTTATGGCAGCCCGTTTCACCTCACAATATCAAAGAGCTAACACAAGTCCACCTCTACGTTCCTGGGAACAACTCAGAGGCGGTCAGGAACCTGCTGCAGAGACACGATATCACACATGAGTATGTCGCTCCTATTGAAAATTAAAGCTGCTTGTTTGGGTCACATTTAACCATGTTGAAATCTTCATTGTAGAGTGATGCTGCCCAATGCTGATGAGATCATTGAAATGCAGATGAGGAACGACTCCGGTGACCCAAGAAGTGGCTCCACGTTTTACTACAGATACCACACTTTAGAGGATGTGAGACTCTGTGAGAGATGCTATCTCAATTTTGTTTTTTAATTTTTCTTTTAATAGCTGTGCTATTCTGCTGTAGATCTATGACTGGATTAACAGAACAGCCCATGACTATCCAGACAAAGTTAAAGCTATTCTTGTTGGCTCTTCATATGAGAAAAGACCGCTGTATGCTCTGAAGGTAAACCTTTACTTGTGTTAAAAACATGACAAACATAAAAACCCAACGTTTAATTTGACAATAAACATCGCTTTTTTCAGTTTACTAAGTCTTCTTCTTTTACATTTTGTCTGAGACGTCTGGAACCAATGTTGCACTTCTGCGTTTCAGCTGTCTCTAAATAACAGACCAAACAAGAAAGCCATGTGGATCGACTGTGGGATCCATGCCAGAGAGTGGATCTCTCCTGCTTTCTGCCTGTTTTTCGTCCACTACGTGAGCACGCTTTGTTTAGGATTCTGAGTGTTTTTGTTCCAGAGATCTAAAAGCCAGCTGCTCTTTTCCTTCACAGTCGCTGTCATTTTACAACGTGAACACTGAAATGACTCAGATCCTGGATAACATGGACTTCTACGTCCTGCCCGTCATGAACCCAGACGGATACAAATACACCTGGACAAATGTAAGAACATTTGGAAAACGCACTGTTTGCTTAGTATCTTACACGGAAACTGTTTTTTGTTTTTTTTGGTTTTTATTCTTGCCACACTTCAATAAAGCTCAGATTTTTAGTGTGACAGATTCACCCACCTGAGCACTGGGTCATCGAAGCCCCTCCAGAGTTTTACAACTCATGCTTTTAGTTTGTACGTTTGAGTCTTTTGTTACAGCAAATTAGATCTTTTTAGCAATGTTTTTTGATTTTTAATAGTCTCTTTATTACTGCTTTACCCTTTTTTAATTGTATTCTATGTCCATTTCACCCTTTTTTTGAACCTTTGATAAAGATTTTTTTTTTAGTGTTTTTGTTGTAACTTTATTCATTTTTATGAAATGTTTTCTTTTACCTTGAACCATTCTGTTAAATAGCCAATCTGCCTTCCTGATTTTTCCACTTTATTTATTGTGATTTAGGATCTAGTAGCATCATATGTCTCTGGGGTAATTTTGTACTTGAGAATGCCTGAGAATTTTTTTTTTTCTCTTTACCTCAGAGCAGAATGTGGAGGAAGAACCGTTCCCCCCAAAAGGGAACGTCCTGCATTGGAGTTGACCTCAACAGAAACTTTGACGCCAACTGGTGCAGTAAGTTCAGAAAAATAAAAATCCCTCTCACGTTTTACAAATGTAAAAGAAAAAAAGAAGAACACATTATTTATTCAGTTTGTTCATCTCTTTTACTTAGCGACAGGAGCCTCTCCTGATCCCTGCAATGAAATCTACTGCGGCCCCTTCCCTGAATCGGAGCCAGAGTCTCAGGCTGTCGCCAACTTCCTGCGCAGCCACAAGGAATCCATTCAGATCTATCTGAGCATCCACTCCTACTCTCAGATGCTCATCATCCCATATTCCTGCACCGTGGATGAAGCCGAGAATCACAGTGAACTGGTCTGATTGACTTATTTCAGCTGAAACATAAAGTTCCCAAAATCCTCAAACCATCTGGATTTTTTTTGTTCTTTTTTTTTATAGTACGAGATGGTCAAAACTGCTGCAGATAACATCAAGAGATATTACAGGAACATCTACACATATGGAGCAGGAGCACAGATAATTTGTAAGGAATATTTATTTGTTGACCTTTGACTTATTAAAGGCACATATTACCTTTTCTGTCTGCAGACCTGGCTCCCGGTGGCTCTGATGACTGGGCCTATAATCTCGGCATTAAATACTCCTTCACGTTTGAGCTCCAGGACCGTGGCAGATATGGCTTCCTGCTGCCGCCATCCCACATTCAGGGCGCTTGCAATGAAGCTCTGCTCGCGGTGAAGACCATTGCTCTGAAGGTCATAGAGAAGCCCCGAGCTGCAACGAGTTCCCGTCAAGCTGGACCTGCAGCTTGAGTTGTGAATTTAAATGCTTTCAGCAGTTTTTGAATTGCACCTTCTGACGCTGAGTACGCTGAAGCTTCACATTAGCCAAAAATACAAAAGCGTTGGAAAATGTTTATATCTATAGAAAGAAAAGTCGCCAGACGTGAGGAATTCAAACCTATTTCACAATAATGGATAAAAATATGACACAATCACAAGTACATAAATAAATGAAACTAATTGAAGTTTGTTTTCTCCTCTTTTTAATGCAATTGTATCTTTTATATGCATACATGACTTTATGATGGATGGGTCTGCTACTCCCCTTTCAGTGGTGCCACTTTTGATCAGCAGCTTGTTTTTCATGAAAACTTAAAAGAGAAACAATTTGTACATTTTTTTAGCAATAAATTACATTTATTTATTGTATACAGTAATAAACCAAAATTGAATTTTGAGAAATTTTCTGAGGGATTTTTAATAAACATGTTTTGTTTTCTGCCTTGTCGGTTGTTCAACAGTCATTGATACAAAGATAGAAAGGGTCGTTTTAGAGAAAACTGTCTGAAGTGCTGCATCAAAACAAGAATGGTAAGTTTAGTGGAAGGTAAAATGGTTGTTGAAAAAGGTGCACAAATTATAAGGATAGCCAGTCACTCTGAGATTAAAGTCGGAATTTCTATTTTATTCTATGAGTTCAGACTTAAATCTTAGAAATTACATTTTTCTTTTTTCTCTGAATTCTTAGATTAAGTCTGTTTTCCCCTCCAAAGGCTCAAATCCTCTTCCATAAAGGAGTGAACGTAATAGAAAGCCGCTGGTGGCGCTATTGAAGCAGCTGCCTGCAGAGTTCCCCTAGCAATACCATAGAAGAAGAACGGTGAGCGACTCTCCGCCAACATGTCGCCTCTCAGGGCAGCCTTCGCCTTTGATTTGAGAGAATAAGCCTTGTTATCTTAACAAGCGCTCACTCCGCTAACTAGTCTAAAGTAGATGCGACACCAAAACAATATCCTGGGTGAGACCTAGTTTATACATCCGCATTATTAGCCTGTATTCTGCTGCAAATTGCTCCAGGGCCCAAGCTAATGTTAGCATTAGCCTCAATTTGCTAGGATTTTCCCGTAAGAAGTAGTCAAAAGCTCTGGCTTCGAAACCGCTTCATATTTCAAATGAATTCAAATACAGATTAAATGATTAAATATTTAGATAAAAACTGACTGGAAAACCTGGAGCTTTGCCGCTTTAATTCTAACTTGTTTGAGCCGCAGAGCCGTGTTGATGCATCTGTTGCTCATTCATTGCTGTTTTCCTCACTAACTATCGTCATGACTTATGGAAATATTAAAACCAGATTTACTGGAATGTCTTTTATAGTGTTATAAAACCAACAGCATTAAAACAAAAACTCAGTGACCGTTCAGAAAAATTAGAATTGAACGCAAATCGTTAGATTTAAACATTACCTTGCTTTTGATTGTATTTTTGTTTGATTTGTTGCTGTGTTATGTCGGATGCATAATTACGACTTCTTTGGTCAGTACTAATAATAATGTGATGATATGTAACACAATTAAATAATACGGACCCTAAGGTTTTATCACGATATTTTGTGGTCCCACTGTGAAAGCGATAAAAGTGACGATAACAAGTATTTATTTGTCAAGAATTGTTTTTTGACAAATTTATCTTTAGATAGATACTTTATGGAACTAAGATAACTTAAAAAATATAAAGGTCTGTCTGATTTTCAAGTATTAAACATGTATGTAAAAGTTTGGTGACCATTATGGCAATAGGTAAGGCACAGGACCAATGAAGACGTGATATGATATGAATGCGACATAGTACAGCGACAGTTTTTCTTTTTTTTCCTTTGCTTGTTTGTGAAAACGCAAAACTAATAAAACAGTTTATATATATAAAGGTCAAAAATAGACTAGATTTCCATCTTGACTGAAGCATCTTGTCCCTAATCCATATCTGATATTTTTTGCAAAGTGCATCATGTTGACAGTTGTTTCATTTTGAGACTAAAAATGTGAGTCCAACATAAAAATTGGCTCAAACCAATAATCTGTCCATACTGCAATCTTCCCCAGTCCTGCAGAATGTCCAAGATCAGGCGGAAGGTGACAGTGGAGAATTCAAAAACCATTTCGGACAGCGGGAGCAGCAGCAGCGCCACAACCAGCAGCACCACCAACCCCGCCGCCCCCTCTCGCCGGCCCAGCGTGTTTGAGAGACTCGGTCCCAGCACCGGGAGTAATGCTGCTGATGTATGTTTATTCACTTTTTCTCTTCACCTACATCCAGAAATCTGGTCATCCGTGTGTTGTTTTTAGTGGTTTTATATTTAATGTATCACCTGGATAGAAATTTCTACTATGAACACAAAAGGAAAAAGAGCATGTATGCCTTTGAATGTGACCTTTTCTCATTTTAGTCTGGAAAAATGTGGATTTTAAGACATGAAAGTCCTGAGGTTAACCCGTGCGTTTCTTTTCAGAGTCACTGCAGAAATTGGCTGAAGACCGGTACCTGCAGTTACGGCAACACTTGTCGCTACACACATGGAACTCAGCCACGAAGCAAAGGATTCACCTTCAGCCGGTAAGACCTGCATGCAGATTAGATTCGTGCCTCTTTCTGCCCGCATCAAACCAAACGCTGAGCATGTCTGTTTGTGCGAGCAGGACAACCGAGAGGCCCACAGGTGACCTGCGGGAGAGGATGAAGAATAAAAGACAGGATGTTGACCCAGAAAACCTAAAGCGAGACCTAGACGAGCCCACATCCCCCACAGTGAGAGTAAGTTCTGCTGCGGAGTGCTTTTCTAGCAGTAATGACTCTTTCTTTCGAGATTCTAATCGTAAGATGTTGTTTTAAGCTCAGATTAATCAAAAACAATAAATAGAACGGTTTATACACGTACGCTTTGAGTGATTTGTAAGTTTTGCTTTTAATAGCAGAGAGATCCCTCTAGAGGGCGACACAGAGAGAAGGAGGACATAAAGATCACAAAGGAGCGTACTCCGGCCAGTGAAGAAGAGCCTGCAGAGTGGGAAACTAATCGTGAAGGTGCATTATAACAATATTATTAATAACACAGAATGTTCTTATGTCTCATAAAATGTTACACCTGGTGTGTTTCTATGCACTAAACATTGATCTCCTCCCATGTGACGTTCAGATTCTGATATCGGCGACTACGACTACGAGTTATCCCTCGAGATGAAGCGGCAGAAAATTCAGCGAGAACTGATGCAGCTGGAGCAGGAGAACCTGGACAAGAGAGAAGATATCGTCATCAAGAAAGACGAGACCGCCGCCAAAACCAGGAGCACGGGTTTGCCGAAGGTGAGAGGCGACAGATTGCCCAAAGATTCAGACGCAGCTTGGTTGTTGCCGTGGTTCTCGAGTTGATCCTTTCCATCCAACAGGTCTCTGATGAGCTGCTGAGCTCCAAAGAGTCGCCCGTGTCCAGAAAGTCCAGCGGCTCCCCGAAACACAAGAGTGGAGTCAAAGGGGCGGGGTCTGGGAAGAAGGAGAAGAAGTTAGCACTGGCATTAGCTGTTTCAGAAACAACCAGGTACGAGGAATCTTTTTGAGAGGATGGTTTTATCCTCCTTGCAGTGACTAAACTTAAGTTGAAATTGCAGAAAGCGATGTTTTTTATATAAATTAGTATTTTATGTCTTGTCAGACCAGCAAAAGCGAGCCACAGCAAGAAAAAAGGCCCCCGCACGCCGAGTCCTCCTCCCCCTGTCCCGCTGGACATTCCTCTGGTCGGGAAGAAGCATAAAGGCAAACACAAAAACAAGGAGAAGACCGAGGAGAAGCAGAAGGAAGGGAAAGATCGGGGCAGAGATACGGAAAAACACAAAGAGAAGAAGGAGAAACGCAGGTCAGCTGTTGCAACCAAAGTTTTCTTATTCTCTCCTTTGTGTATAACTTATGAAAACATATTAATTTTCTTGTTTTATGTCAAATACCAACATAAATTGGTGCAGAACGATGACATGGAAGAAAAATTACACTTTGTTAAAGGTTCTTTTTCTACTAAACTTTCTAAATATGATGCTGCCTCCACTGAATGCTTTGCACGTTGGCCAACTGTTTGATTTTGTTCTAATTTTCCAGAACAACCCAAATGTTTTTTATTTAATATGATGTGCAATCCAAGTTGATGCAAAAAAGCTGGTTCACGTGTTTGTAAACTCACATTTAAATTCACACAATTTACCAGATTTGCTAAACAAAATTGCTTTTATTATCATTTTTGCCATAATTACTTTGCTTTCTTCTGTTTTTCTAGGGATCGTTCAGAGAGTTCCCACAAGGCCAAGCGTGCGCTGACGTCAGAGGAGCATTCGGGGAGCGTGTCGTCTCCCTCCAGAGACGCTTCGCCTCCAGCTAGGAAGAAATCAGCTTCTCCCAAAGCTTCCCATAAAGCCTCGTCTCTTGCCTTCCCCCCTCAAAGGTTTGTCCAGGTTCTCTTTTTAGCGATTGCTTGAAATTAACAGCCATTCCAAGTGATCGGCAAAGATCGTTCATCGGCCTCATGGATGATCAGTATCGGAATCAGCAGCAAAAACCTGATCGGAGCATCCCTACAAAATACTATTATTATTAATAGCAGTAATAAATGATATATGATTTAGTTCCTTTAAATTGATTTTATCTCCAAAGTGGTGAAATTGTACCTTAAAGTGCTGAATTTTACCGTGGGAAAGTGTTCTTCCTACTTTACCTGATCTATTATTGAAACACAGTAATGATGAGGGATTGGTTTTGTCGCCGCAGGTCTCCTTCCCCGCTGCGCCACCAACGCAGCCCCACTTCCCCCCGCCACCACTCCCCCTCATCCCAGTCGGGCTCCTCCGCCCATCGCCTCTCCCTCTCCCCTCGGCGGCGCCGCTCCTCCTCCCCCTCCTACCACCGAAGCTCCGCAGTGCAGGCCAACGCTTCTTCGCCTCTCCACTCTCGTCGCTCCCGAACGCCTCCCGCCTCTCACGATGCCTCCTCCCCGCACCGGCGGTCCGACAGGTCCAGCCCCGCCCGCCACCACTCCAGGGGCAGAGAGCGAAGTCGCGGCGACCGAGAACGGACCCCGCCCATCCAGGAGCGCAGACACGACCACAGAGACGGTATCTTTTGCTTTTTCTGGCATATCTCAAGACTCCACTGATGAATTCAGCTGTAGTTAGAATTTCCTCTTGAATGCTCTTAAACTTCTATGTCTTGTCTGTAAACAGAGAGCCGCAGCAAACGGGAGAAGGATCGCGACGATCGCGACTACGACTCCGAAGTTCGAGATGATCGGGAGACCAGAGAAGCCCGCGAGCGACGTGATGCTCGTGAGCGAGCGAGAGAAGCAACCCGAGATTCCCGTGACAACCGAGACGGCAGGGATTTGAAGGACTCCAGAGAGATCAAGGCGGAGACTCGCTCCAGCCGGGAGTCGCTGGAACGCCGCGACCGCGAACGAGAGAAGGAGCGTGGGAGGGAAAAGGAGCGGAGCGACGCCTACAGGAAGGAGGAGCCGCCTCCTGACGACAGGGCTTATGGGCGAGGTCACGGACGGGATGATGGAGGGAGGACGGAGAGCAAGTTAGACAGAGCTGAGAGGAACGGCAGAGGAAGGGGGCGCACCAACGAAACCTCTGATAAAGGTCCGACAAAACACACACCTCATCATATGGTTCTTCATTTACAGGATGTCCACCCATCCTTAAATTAACGTATACAAAATTATGCCTTTAAAGTATCTTAAACTCATTTTAAAAACGTGAGTTGGCCTTAAATACATTAATCACTGGTCTTAAATTTCATTTTGGCACCAATATTAGAGTTTATTTTTGTCTTCGGGACTTTTCTGTCAGGCTAATGTTTGAGACACTCAGACATCTTTACTCACTGTGTTCTAACTCGAGACGACTGAGGCTACCGCTAACTAGCTGCTAATATACCTTTGCTAAGTAGAAAGCCTGGGCAATAAATCAGTAACAGTAACTGATCCACAATCACACAGCATTTTGGGAGATGTAAGCAGAGGGAAGACTGTAGCTGACTTTGGCAGTATTTCAGATATTTAAAACAAGAAATTAATAATCGTTGACATCGACTGATTTGAATAATCTTAAAAGTCTTAAGTTTGAGTTGGTGAAACCTCCAGAAGCCCTGAATTGTGC
The DNA here is from genome assembly GCA_903066815.1 of Brachyrhaphis roseni. Taxonomy (NCBI): domain Eukaryota; kingdom Metazoa; phylum Chordata; class Actinopteri; order Cyprinodontiformes; family Poeciliidae; genus Brachyrhaphis; species Brachyrhaphis roseni. Next base: position 15,834 of record CAEFZY010040505.1, read on the forward strand.
TTTTTTTCTTGCACCAGGCTCCAACAGAAACTCCCGCAGCTCCCAACTGGACAGCGGCTATGACAACTGGGAGTCGCGGAGCAGCACGGTCCGGGACCGGAGCGTGGAGCGGAGCGGCAACGAGAGAGGCTCGGACAGGACTTCGGATCGGGACCGCTACGAGAGCGACCGCAGAGACCACGCTAGAGACTCGTCCTACGACCGGAGGGGGGGGCATGGAGAGAGGGATCACCGGGACAACCGAGACAGAGGTGGGCGTCGCTGTGAAAGCTGCAGGGAACGTCAGCTTTAGAAAGAAACATTGAAAATATGAAAGATGTCTGGAAACAATTATTTTTTCCTATCTGCAATAACATTTCAATGTCTTACATTTATCTTATTCTTTCCTTCTACCTTCTTTTTCTTCATGGCTTTTGATTTTTCCCTCATTTTTTTTTCAGGTTCTCCAAACAGATATCAGAGGAGATCTGAGGAGTCAGAGAGGGACGAGCGGAGGACGGACCGAGCGGAGGACAGACGGGACGACAGGGCCCGCGAGAGGGAGCGCGAGAGAGAGCGGGAGAGAGACAGGGAGCGAGAGAGGGAGAAAGAGAAGGAGCGAGAGAGGGAAAGAGAAAAGGAGAGAGAGAAAGAAAGGGAGGCAGAGAGGGAGCGGGCCAGGGAGAGAGAGCGAGAGAGGGAGCGAGAACGGGAAAGAGAGAGAGAGCGGGAGAGGGAGGAACGAGAGCGAGAGAGGGAGCGAGAGGAGAGGGAACGGGAGAGAGAGAGGGAGCGAGAGGAGAGGGAACGGGAGAGAGAGAGGGAAGAGCGGGAGAGAGAGAGGGAAAGGAAAGAGAGGGAAAGAGAGAGAGAGCAGAGGGAGCGGGAGAGGCAGCGAGAGTGGGAGGAGCGAGAGAGAGGGAGGGAGGAGAGGCGGGAGAGGAGAGAGGACAGCAGGGACGAGCGGAAGATGAGGCACGTCTTCATCTCAGTCTCCTCTTTAATCTGCTTAATCTGATGAATACAATGAAGCATCGAGCTACAGAAACATTCATTAATTTTTAATAAGTATAATTACATTTTAATGAGTGATGCTGCAGGAGGGTTTAATGGTCTAAAACACAAAATCTTGCCAAGTATTTTTATCTACACTTGGAATATGACAAAACTTACAAGTAACTTTTGAGCAACATCTTGTTTGAAATAAATATCTTAAAAGTGTTTGTTCCACTTTACTTGAAATCTGGGGAAAATGTCTTGTTAAAAGTGAAATAATCTGCCAGTGGTACTGGTACTTTTTCTAATGAATATTGAGGAATTATTTACTCAAAAAAACTCCTACGTCTTGCAAAAAAGTTACTTATAGGTTAGTTTTTTTCCTCTTTCAAGTCTACTAAGATATTTGCACTTAAAATTAGGTCAAACATACTTGGTAAGATTTTGTGTTTTTGTATTGTATACCTCTACAAAGTAGAAGAAAATTAATTTTGATTATGACGTGTAATTTAAAAAGCAAAATGGGATAAATACCTAAAAAATAATATAATTTGGAAATTTAAATTTTGTAATATTACATTAGCAAAGTATACTATAAAATTATCAAATTTTAAAGGTGAAATTATAAAAAGTATATTTTCTTGGCTTCAGCATTTGTTATGCTGCAGCATGGGACTATAAAATTATTTTCTAAAATGAAAATTCATGATTGTTTTCTTTCTCGTCTCCTCTCTGCAGTCGTAAAAGGCTCCGGGTGGAGAGCAGCCCCAGCCCCCAGCCTTTGCCCAAGCGAACGGCGCGGGACTTCAGCCCGGCGGACAGCGACGGCTACAATAGCGGCGAGGACAAAAGTGAGCGCCCGACCGGCCGCGGGCAGGCCAAGCTCCACCCACAGCCCCTCCTCCCCAGCCCTGTGTGTCTGCCTCCATCTGACAGTAGGGACAATCTTTTTGAAAAGGACACACTCCTGTTTGATTTGCTTGTGTAAGGCAAATACGCCCTTCTGTTTATCGGCCAATCAGACGCGACCATTTGCTGGCGTTCTTGGTAAAAATGCCTGAAAAGCCTTGAAATAAATGCAGCTTTTACTGCAGTGGCATGAACCCGCTCTGAATAATGTAATCGTTAATTTATGTCTTAATTTATTCAGTTAAGGAAAAAAGCAACATATTAAGAGGAGCCATAATTATTGGAGATTATACTCTACATTTGCTTCTGCTGCTTCTCTTTAAATGGGTCATAATTCAAGTTTTATGTGAGTCTTTGAAGATGCTTCCGGCTGTAAAAACAAAACAAAAAAAAAAAACTCCCAGTATGTTGCCATGGATACACATAACTATGGTCATCCCTGTCACCTGTGTACATATTTTTCCAGCAGTCTCTCCTTTCCAGCTCAAATTCAGCACTAGAAATGGGCATTATCTTTTATCTGAAATCCCAGCAGAACTTAAGAAACACAATCAATTTTTTTCTTTATTTTTTTTTTAAGCTTTGCTTCCATAAAACTCGTCAGTGTGGAGGCATCGGTTGGTTGCTATGGAGACCGGGTGACACTGAGATGCTGTAAATGTTTGAGTCAGTTTTTGTCGCTGCATTAAAAAAAATGTATTTATTTGCAGGCTTTTTAAATGTCTTTACCAAAACATTTCTACCTGTCTGTAAATATGTAGTTTACACCCCTAAAATAGGGTGTTTAATTTCTGGCATTTGTCCCCGTCTACGTGTTTTATGTGCAGGCGGGGATAAGCACCGTCTGCTGAGCCAGGTGGTGAGGCCTCAGGACCGCTTGTCTCGGTCGCCGCCTCGAAGCGCTGCGTCGAGTGAAAAGGCCACTTACTGGAAAGACGAGGACCGCCGGGGAGCCAGGGACAAGCGGGACGCGCGCGTCTGCCACGACGAGCTGGAGACGCGCGCAGATCGAGGCCGAGGAGGCGAGAGGCGGGGGGAGTACCTCCCTGATGCTACGTCAGACTCACGCGGCCGAGTCCGAGACCAAAGAGAATCAACTCCACCGCCTCCACCTACAGCGACTCCCGTCGGCGGCGAAGATGCCACCGCCCAGTCCCACGAGGAAGGCAAAAAGAAGACGAAGACACAGAGGAAGGGTGTGAAAAAAGGGCGTAAGGAAGAGGATATTCCTGTAGGGGGCGCTCTTGCTCCCACAGAGCCTCCAGCTAGCGTGTCTGCAGACGTTCCTCCGCCTTTACATTCGCCGAGAAAAGGAGCCAAGAAGAAGGGACATGAGAGGAAGAGGAAGCGGTCGCCAGGCGGGGAGTCTGACGTGTCAGAGGAGGAGACGGCCGTCCAGGCGGCGCCCAGCAAGAGGAAGAGAGGCCCCCGCACGCCACCGCCGTCCATGAGGCCAGATCGTCACGGAGCCGCCGCCACCACAAACACTGAGCGCTCCCCACTTTCCAAAGCAAACAACTTCAGCGATTGGTCCGATGAGGAGGAGTCAGACAGAGGAGGAGCAGCGGACACACAAGCTCCGCCCCCTCCCTCTGAGAGGACTCCCTCTGAGCCTCTGAGGAGGGGTGCCGGACACAGGATGGGCCGAGACCGGGGGGGCGCGCCACCCATCGCCCCGCTGCTCTCCCCGGACCCCCCCATGCTGCTGCAGACTCTGACGCCGCAGCCACTTATGTCCCAGCCGTTGCTGCGGAAACCTCCGCCGGAGCCGGCGCGCAGCAGCAGCATGGGCAGCAACCAGAGCCGGGCGTCGTCCCGCCGCCCGCGCTCGCCTTCCACCGAGTCGGCCCACCTGGACGACCCTCAGGGCCCCCGCCTGCGCCGCGGCCGGCTGCAGGGCTCAAACTCCAGAGACCGGGACAGAGAGCGGGAGAGAGAGAGAGAGCGGCCGATGGTGGGCGATCCTCCTGGGGGCGAGAGGAAATCCAGAATCGATCAGCTGCGGAGAGGGGAGCCCAGCCGCAGCACCTCTTCAGGTCAGGATTCATAACATGTCTGAAGCCATTAATCAGATTAATCGTGATGAATCAATTGTAGAAATATTGGCAACTAATTTAGTAAATGATTAATTGTTAGCTGGACTATACAGACTCAAAAAACAGGCCATTTGCTGAAAGAACAGCAGTAATTAAGACAAAACAGCCCTAAATTTTTCCAATCTGACTTGTTTTGCAGACCGTCAGGATTCCCGCAGCCACAGCTCCAGACGCAGCTCTCCGGACTCTGAGAGGCAGGGCAGGTCAAGGTCGCGAGCCGGCTCCTACGACAGTCGGGAACGGGAACCTTTCGAGCGAGAGCGAGATCGTAAGGACTTCCGGCCCCAGCAGAACCAGCAGCAGCCGCCGCCGCTGCACCTCCAGCAGCCCGTCCAGCCCCAGAGAGACTGGGAGCCGGAACCCAGGGACTGGCCGAGCAGGGGTCGCGACCCCATGCTGATGCGCCCCGGCCGTGAACTGCTGTTAAGGGGCGAGAGGGACATCCGGGAGCGCGAGCGGCTGCTGCCGGAGGGCCTCATCCAGCAGCACGAGCGCGAGAGAGAGCGTGACCGAGACGGCCGGGGCGATCGAGGTGCAGATCGAGAACGGGAGAGGGTGATGCTGGACCTGCCGCCGCACGGCGACCTGAGAGCTGCAGCGCGAGGAGACGCGAGAGGTGACATGATGAGGAGCGACTTCGAGCCTCTGCTCCCAAGAGAAGCCTTCAGCTCTCCAGAGCCAGAGAAATCCAGCAACAGTCACCATCCAGCTGGAGAACAGCGTGAGCCGGAGAAGACGGAAAGCATCGACGGTGAGAAGACAAGACAAAAAACCCCACGTCTCCTCATCTCCTGCATTTCTTCATGTCAGTTAAAATTTTATATTTTTCTAGGAGAGGATGATGGCAAAGAAGACGAGCAGTCCATCGCTTCTGTTGGAGAGGAGTATGAACCCATCAGCGATGATGAGCTGGATGAAATTCTGGCCGACAGCCAGAAAAAGGAGGATCAGCAGGAGGAGGAGAAAATCACAGGTATGGCGGTAGTACTTGTTCTACCTTCTGCAGTCATTCTTTGAAGTAATCTAACAAAACTATTTAACCTCACACATGTCCACAGGTCCCCTGGATGTGATCGATGTGGACTGGTCCAGCTTAATGCCCAAACAGAAGCAGGAGCCTCGGGCGGCGGGTGCGGCTTTGCTCCGCTTCACGCCAGGCGCCGTCCTGCTGAGGGCGGGCATTTCCAAGCGCCTCGCAGGCCCAGAACTCTTAGAACAAGTCAAAGAGGTGTGCAAATCGGAGCTGGACGACCCCAAAGGTGTGTTTTGATTTTCTGAAAATGATTGATTGATGATTCTGCTGTCTTGCTTTTGTTGCTCCTCTTTAAATCTCTTTTTGTCCTTGTGGTTAGAAAGCCAGGCAAAGAGATGTTTTTATTCTATTGTTTTCTTTTATTCTTTCTAATGATTTTATATTGATTTGCTCCTGATTCTAAATTATTTTGTAATCGATTACGCTCTTGTTTCTCTCATATCAGATGTTGACAAGCTCTTTGAGCATGACCTGGGAGCGCTGAACATGGCTGCCCTGAACAGGCGGGTGGAGAGGGCCGGTTTACTGAGCAACCTGGGACCCTGCTGTAAGGCGCTATGCGCTCGCAGGGACTTTGCCATTCGCCGGCAGCTGTTGAAAAACGAAAAGGTAACTAAACGCTCCTTAACCCGTGACTAATAAAATGTTATGCATGTGTAAAAAAATAAATAAATAAATAAATCTTCCTTTCAATAGGGTCAAACGAAGCAGTACCCCACTACACCTGTGGTGGACAGTGAGCTGCTCCAGATGAGCATCCGTCTCTTCAGAAGGACCATGGCGGGTCAGACCGCCGCCCCGGAGAGGTCAGAGAGCGGGTCGGCTCCGGCAGGTGAGGCTGCTGAAACGGGCAGCAGTAAGCTGAGCACAGCTCAACCAGAGGTTTGCGTGTCCTGAGAGTAAAACACATTAAAAGTCCTCATCCGAACTCTACTCCCCATCACTTTTCTTTACATAAGAGCCCTGTTTAGTAATAAGAGGGCGTGACCATGTGAAAATACTCTAGGACCCCCTGCTGATGAGTCCAAAGAAGTGTACTCTGTATTAAACATGTCTAATTCATGTTTTTGTGCTGTTTTAAAAATGATTTTTAATTTACAGATCTTCCCCCGACTAACAAGCTTAAGTTACTCGTTTGTTTTTGTATGTTCTGCATTGGTTACTATAAATGTGCATTAAAATGGTTAGCTCTTCGGGTTTTTTTCTTCTTCCGGCTTCTTTGCTTTGTACAAAACTGACCGTCCAGTCGTGAAAATATGGAACATTTCATGTTCATAACAAATGAGCAGATCTGGTGAGGGTAAAAATCCACATCCTGCAGAGACTTGAATGAACTTACTAAAAAGCACTGCCAAACTATTCTGCTAGTCTGTATATTCAGTATAATGTGCTTAATATAGCTGAAATGAATGGCTTGGCAGTGACTCCATGACTTGAACTGAAGAGTTTGCAAAGCACTAGCAGGCAAACACTGCCACGTTGAGTTTCCTTGTCAACCCACAGAAAAGGAAATTCCCTATAGGAAAAAGCCTGATGCTTAGCGAATAATCAGTGAGGATGTGAACGGCGCAGGCCGTGTGCTCTGGCTCTGTTGGCACGTGGATCAGCACAGGAGGCCTTGGATTCAGCGCGACTTCACCCTTGCACCACCTTCGTTTCAGGATTGCGTTGCACCCGACATCATGAAGACGAGGACAAATCTGGCTGTAGTGTTGGGACTGCACACGTGAACGCTAGAAAACAGTTTTTCTGTGTAATTTCAAAGTGTACAAGTAATGATATTTGGTGTGGTGCTGACTTGTTTTCTATTGTAAAATAAATGTAGAATAACATCCTTATGCTGTGGTTAAATTGGCACAAGTCTGAAGAGCTGAAAATACGTGTCTGACTAGATTTCTTCCTTTTGTACTTTTCTTCATTCCTTGAGTCCATCCTTCCAAATTTTCTCCTGCCATATGTAGGAGCCATGTTTTTTATATTCTGATGATTATTTCTTGGTTTGTATTTCACTCCTGGTGATGGTGGTTTGGCACAGCAGGAATTATACAGGTATGTTTTCACCGCTTGCAACGTTGTTGAGAATCTTCCCATCCTTCCTTTTTTTCTTACCTGTTCTTGTGTTCTTCTGGGTCATGGCCTCAACCCTTCCTTCCTTTTCTCAGTTTTTCCTTGTGGGTCCTTCATTTAACCAATCATTATTTTCTGCTCACCTCTCCTACCTCCTCCTCCCACTAAAAAAAACACACAAAAAATGTATGAAAATATCAGTTAACGTACAATTTATACAGCTTTGGTTTTCTCGGAAATACAAAGGTTCTGGAAAAAAAAATAAGTGCCTTGGTCAGAAGACCTTGTTTGTTTTTGAGTTATTAAATTTGACAATTACAATTGATATATTTCCTTAACTTTAAGTAGTTGCTTCAAATGTTTTTATATGCATTTATCAATGTCATTATTTGCCAAAAAATGCTTCTAGTTGACTGTAAAGCATTCAGAACCACTATACGTCTATTTGTTTCTAGTGTGTTTTATTTCCAACTGAGCCATTTCCCTTTTTTTTGTAAACTAATATTATATACACAAACTGGTATTGATATCAGATGTACTCAAACCTGAAAAAGCCGCCTCAGACTGCTTCCAAACATACAGAAGAGACAAAAGAAAACAAAAAGAATGTTAGGAGTTTCCCAGCAGTTTCAGATTGTTTATCATGTGATACAGTTCTGCTTCTTGTTTGTCCATGGATTTTAAGGATAAGAAGAGGTGGCAGAGTTCCTTCTGAAAATTTTGTTTTAAGAAAATGACATTTGTGAATGACAAACATGCCCATGATAATTGTTACATTTAGTAGCCTTTAAAATGTCTTTTCTGTTCTCAGGGTCCCAAAAATTATGTAGTGCACATCATCCCACACAGCTTTGCAATACACTCATTCATAGAAAGTGAGTCGACTCAATATCACCATCACAAAATAAACTGTTATCATCAATAGCAAATTGAAAGTCTAAGGAATTAGAGGGATAAACGCCTGAAAAGATTTTAAAGTGGACTTTCTTGAGTTTTGGAGAAACGGGAAGATTTAAATAATTTGTTATAATTTTTTCCCTTTGAAAAGAAATGTGATATATAATTTGGATTTGATACAAAAGGAAACCAAGTAGTAATGAAGCATTCCCTAATTTTTGAGTTTTTTATCTGAAATACTGTGCCCTATACCAGAAGTCCAGGTAGCACAGGGGTTCTGTAATCAGGGTTCTCATAAAAACATTTAACTTTTTTTTTAAATATTTGGAGGAATAGCTCTAATAATCTTTTGAAATTCACTTTATTTATTTGCAGGTTATATTTAACACTGAAGTCTTCAAAAGACCCTCCATTATTTAATAAATGCATCACAGACCAAACACCTTGTTCTAGCCAATTATGTGTAAAGATTGATTTATTATTGTTATGTAACAGCAGCTCCACAAGGGAGTATTGTGGATTTAGATAAATTGGGGGTATCTGGTTAATTTATCATGTAATTATTTAATAATTATGTTAAAATACTGGTTCCTGATATATGAGTCAATAAAATGATTAATAATTAGTAATCTACTGTTTTTTCTGTTTAGTTGACTATGTTTGTTTACAAGGATTTACTCCTTGTGATGAAATCAACGAAAACAAAAATAATTATTTTCATTGGATTTTCTACCTTTATTATATTAATAACAATTAAAACCTTTTGATGGATTAGGGTTAGGTTTTTTTTAAACAAGTTTGGCAGTGGTCTATCCATAATATAATAGAAAATTAGGGGAAAACCACTCCATTGGGGCTTCATTAAAGTTATTCTAAATAGTTATGATATAAGTGTCTGGAGAGCAGAACATTTTGTCTCGGAAATGCAAAGGTTCTGGAAAAAATAAGTGCCTCGTTCATCCTTTCATAAAGGGAAACGGAACCAGCAGCAAAAGTCCTTGTTTGTTTTCTGGTTATTAAATTTGTAAATTGTAATTGATTTATTTCCTTAACTTTAAGTAGTTGTTTCAAATGTTTTTATATGTATTTATCAATTTCATTATTTGCCATAAAATGCTTCTAGTTGACTCTAAAGCATTGGGAACCACTATTCATCTATCTGTTTCTGGTGTATTTTATTTCCAACGGACCCATTTCCTTCAACTACTCCGCTCTCAGTTTGGTCCGTCCTTCCGACTTCCGCCTCAGCTACGAGCCGAGGTGAGTATGTTTATCGGGATCAAAACCATGTACAATCCATCACCATCCTGTGTTTTAAAAGCAAAAAATATACGCTTTGGCGTTATAAGTATGTATATAAGGACAATATAAAATGCCACATTGTGTTTTAGATGGCTGAACGTATGATTTGGTTGTTACAACGATGAGATGTAGCAGGGGATCGGGAGATGTGGCTTCAGCTAGCGTGGCTAATCTAAGTACGGTTACTCTGTTTTAGGAACAGAATTGGTCCTTTATCAAATTATTTTTTAATGCGTTTTCAGTTTATATAAACTGTAATTTATATATTATATTTAATAATATTATAGTTTGCCAAATTAATGTTAACGCGGCGATTTTCTGTGTAAGATTGATGCTAGTTGAGGTTGAAGCTGCTTTGCAGTTTTAGCATTTGTTCCAAAATCAACTAAATCGGTACTGTAATATATTATTAATGTTCTCCAGATGGCCCCAACCAAGAAAGGAGAGAAAAAGAAGGGGCGTTCAGCCATTAACGAGGTGGTGACCAGAGAGTACACCATCAATATCCACAAGCGCATTCATGGAGTGTGAGTACTGCAGGAAAACAGAATATTTTATGTGCAGTTTGCCATTTCTGAAACTTATGTTTAATTTGTGAAATCTTTATTATCAAGCCAGGTAAATTAAACTTCATATTTGGCATATTTTTTAACATTAGGACAGGTCAAAATACTTTAATGTATTGATTCCTTCTAAATATTTTTGTTTTTGGAGATTAGAAATTCAATAAAAATCAAGACGTGTTTTTCTGTCTGTGTTCATGCAGATCTCCATCACTGTTTAATATTCTTGATTGTGCATAGAGAACAAAAAGTTTCTGCTGTCAATGTGACTGAATTGTCTCATGCAGGGGTTTCAAGAAGAGGGCTCCCCGTGCCATCAACGAGATCCGCAAATTCGCCATGAAGGAGATGGGAACTCCTGATGTCCGCATCGACACTCGCCTCAACAAAGCAGTGTGGAGCAAGGGGATCAGGTCAGTCAGTTTATCTGATTTCCACTAATAAACAAAAAGGAAATTAATATGCTTAACATCAAGATAAACATTATTCGAATTTTCCACTTTTTTTTGATGGTGCATTTAATGTATCTCACTATTCTAGGAGGCTATGGCCTTACATAATATAAAATCACACCTAAATCATAATTTCATTTTGGCTGCTCTCTATCCACTGATGTGTGTAATCTTCTTAAAAGCTGTACATTAATATTCATTTTTGTGGTTGGATCATTGGACAATATTGGATGAATTTTAACTCAAGTTGGTGACGATTGTAGGTAGGATATACTACATACATACTGATCTGAATCTACTACCTTTATATTGTTTGTGTGCTTTCTGGAATCGATACATTGTTCTGTATTTTTTGGACTGATTTAATTGGGCTGTTGGTTTTGATGAAAAATCAAGATGTCACAAAACTGAACTTGGACGTAGAGGTGCAAACAGATGAACCACTATGAGGTTTTATTTTAGCTTGTTTGGCACTTGAAGCAGCTGTTGAGTCGCCTTCTCCTGATGTGTTGTGCAGGAACGTGCCGTACAGGATGCGCGTACGGCTGTCCAGGAAGCGTAACGAGGATGAGGACTCTCCCAACAAACTCTACACCCTGGTCACATACGTTCCTGTCACCACGTGCAAAGGTAAAATCCTCAGGCCGCTGACTCTGAAGCATCCGTATAAGCAATACAGATGTGTAGTAGTAATTTGTTTCTTCTTCATTTTTCAACAGGTCTGCAGACTGTCAATGTTGATGAAAATTAAATTTGTGGAATAAATGAAAAATAATAAAAAAAAAGCTTGTCTTTGTCTTTTTGTTGAGCTCATTCTTGTCACTTATTTGTTCCCATAATAAGGAACATGGTGAAAAGTTCAGATGCATTTCTTTATAAAAATGACCTGAAAGTTTATTGACTGAACTTTCTCAAATCTCATGTTACAACCATGAAATTTTAAATGTATTTTACTAGTTTTGTCAGACCAATACAAATGAGAGCATCATGGGCAATAAGACATTTTCTTCTATCGGTTGTTTTATTTGTAGGAAAAGTAGTTTCCAACTTAAGATTTGAAAGTTGATCTAAAGAATGTGTTTAATAGTCATTTCTTGTGGAAATTTCATCACAGTTCAGTGAAAAGAAATGCTACAACAGGCATTTATTTTGTTTATATGTGTTTTAACCAAAAGTTACTAAGAGTAATTAAATATGGAAGACAAAAAGTCAGAATTAGGATTTTAAATAAGTCTGAGAGAACAGACGGCATTCTGACTTTTAAAGGTAGAATCATCCTTTTTGTTCCACAAGTGGGAAATTTAGGCTGTCATGATGACAGAAAGTGGACAGAACAAGAATAACAAATGAAAAAGAGTTAAATATAGTAAGGTGTAGAGGAAACATACAAGCTAGACTGAAATATAGATATGAAGATATTAAATAGAAAAATACAAATGTGTATAAATATACATAAATATTTAATTATACCTTTAATCAAAAGTTTACATTTTCAAGTCAGAAGGTGGAAATAAAAACTGATCCTGTTTTGCATCAGTTTGGGAATCAAAGGTCAGTCATCAGACTACAAAACGAAAATGTTTCTAAGCCTTTTAAAAAATAATTTAAGTTCATTGAGTATTTATCCATCTATCGACTTCATCTCTACAGCTTCTCACATGAACACATTCATGCAAGTCTTCAGCATTTGGACGCCAAATCTAGGGTGCAGTGACGCGGTCCCGTCCCTGGGAGGCGCTGTTCATTTTGCCTGCACTTGGATCGGATGGAGTGAAAAACACATTAGCTTCGATAGCAATGGCTAATGTTTACTCCTTATTTAACTTAGCTATGCGCTCCCTATAAGTCAACATAAAGGTAAGAGGAAATGCTTTATTGGCTCACCATCTCCTTTGTCACCTTTTATGAACCTCGCAGAGATAAACTAAGATCTGCGGGATGTCAGGGACGAGCAGGCGTGGCTTGCTAACTGGCTATCTTACCTAGCTAGCCAATTAAAGCATTTTTATATAAACTACTGGAGCTACAAATGCTAATATTTTATCGAAATTTGTACCGCTCAGTGGTTTTCGCATTGACACCTCCTTGAAACGCCTTTCACATGATGGCGTCATGTTTTAGGCGTCTCATTTTGCGTGTTGTTAACCTGTCCAGGTGCGAACGTCTGCTTTCCATGGCCGTGGGCTGATGTGCGCATCATGCGGCACCAGTGGCTGCTCCTCGGGGCTTGTGGCTGGGTCCTGCTCGTCCTCATGTTTGTCAGTAAATTCATCAGCCTTAAAACGATTGAAGGTAAGAGACCAGTCATCAATACTATATCTTGGTGAAAAAAAATCAGGCAACACTGGATGGAAAGCAATCAGGAGACATTGCTGAAGCTTGTGGGTCACAGAGAATGGTTACCGTAATTAAAGCTAAAGATGATCAAAATAAATATTAGATGTGCAACATTTTGTTCATTCTACCTTTGTTTCTCAAGCAAATTTTTTAAACTCTTAAAACTTTTGGATATATTTTTTTGTTCTTATCGTACTTTTTAATTTTCTCTGTGCTGCTTTATAAATTGTAAGGCTACTTGTATCATAATCCACCTTTCTTTCAGTATATGAAATTTTTTTTTTTTTTTTAACTACCTTTTGTGTTAAAATACAAAACTATAGTAATAAGACTCCAATATATATTTTCTTTCAATACTGATGTTTGGTTATATGGTTTTTTGGTGATGAAAAAACCAAAAAACCTTTTTGGTATTAGAAATATTTCAGGATGATAAAGGGATGATTTATTTAATTTTATGTTGCATGTTTAAAAGTCAGATTAACATTTGCTTGTGCTTTCCTAGGTTATAAGAAGCGACCTGTTCAAAGTTGGACTGTGAGAGATACAAAGGCAGTGAAATCGGCATCTGTGCCGAGTGCATTAAAGCAAAATCAAACGCCATCACATCAGGTGAGCAATTTATTTCAGATATTTTTTAATTTATTTTTTTTACATCTTTCCTAGTCACAAGAAAAGTTGTTGTGAAATTCAGGCCATCAGTCATGGCAGTTCTTGTGTGATTGTCTCAGCCCTCAGTTGCGGCCACTGTGTCAGATTGGCAGGCGATCTCTGAGAGCCGAATCGAGCATCTTTCAGCCGTGTGTAAGAACAGCAGCCTGAGGAATTTAACTCACGTCTCCATCAGCAAGTTCGTCCTCGACCGCATCTTTGTCTGCGACAAGCGCCAGATCTTGTTCTGCCAGACGCCTAAAGTGGGGAACACGCAGTGGAAGAAGGTGCTCATTGTGCTCAATGGTGAGTACGGGATGGACTGATGCACATTTACTGGAGTTGCAGTGGGAATCTACAAGGATAAAGCTGTGCTTTAAAGCAGCTTGAAGCTTAGAAAGTTTCTGCCTTGTCTTGCTGCTGCAGGAGGTTTTTCCAGCGTGGAAGAAATCCCAGAAAACCTCGTTCACGACCACGACAAAAACGGCCTGCCCCGCCTATCGTCATTCTCCCCACGGGAAATAACTCAAAGGTTGGTTTTGCTTAAACTATGTAAATGTTTTGGGTCAAACCTTTACAAATGAAGGTGATTTTGTCTTAAGTGTGCACACTTTATCTCTCATGGGAGTTTTTCAAATTAATTTGTTAATTCTTGCTGTCTGCTTCACCAGATTAAAGTCTTACTTTAAATTCTTCATTGTGAGAGATCCCTTCGAGCGCCTCATTTCTGCGTTCAAGGACAAGTTTGTGAAGAACCCGCGCTTCGAGCCCTGGTACAAACACGACATCGCGCCAGCCATCATACGCAAATACCGCAAGATCCACCGCGAGAGCGACTTGGCCGCCTCCGGCCTGCACTTCGAGGACTTTGTCCGTTATCTGGGAGACGCCGAGGGCCGCCGGCGGATGGACCGGCAGTTCGGGGAGCACATCATCCACTGGGTGACGTACGCGGAGCTGTGCGCGCCGTGCGAGATCAACTACAGCGTGGTCGGGCACCACGAGACCCTGGAGCACGATGCGGCGTTCATCCTGAGAGCGGCCGGCATTCACCAGCTGGTGTCGTACCCGGCCATTCCTCCGGGCATCACGCGCTACAACAGGACCAAGGTGGAGCACTACTTCTCAGGGATCAGCAAGCGGGACATCAGGCGTCTTTATGCACGATACCACGGCGACTTCCAGCTGTTTGGTTACCCGACGCCAGAGTTTTTACTTAACTGAATGGAAAAACTTAACTAGGGTGCTGGATTTCAGCATCCTCGCTGCCATTGGAAGAGCAGATTTTAAATGTGTTGCCTACTTTTATTCCAATGGTTTTGTTGGAATAATTGGGGTGAGCTGTGTTGAGAATTATGCTGAATTATCATTTTACTGAAGGAAAGTAGTCAATATAATAATTAATGAGAGGTGTAAATCAAACGAAGAACACATTTAATGGTTTTATATTTAATAATCATGTTTGACTTTTTATCATCTGTTATACAGGCATATAGTCCTGTAAATGTAGCTCTATTATTGCACTGTTTGGATCTCCTGATTCAGGGACTCATTATGGATGATGCTGCAGGTGTATCTCAGTAAATTAGAATACCATTGAAGGGGCAGTATTATCTCAAATTGACTTTTTTTTTTTACCTTTACGTTATGTTATAATGTTATTCCCTCATCAAAAACAAACCAGGAGTGTTGCCTTGATTACGGTATTTAATGCATGTTTGAGAAAACCCTTCAATCTCACAAGAAAAACACAAAACTGCCCCATTAAAAGTTTATTTCAGTAATTCAGTTGAACCATGTGTACTTTGTAGATTAATTAAACAAATGTAATCATTTTTGCTAAACTATTTAAACTCCTTGGGGATGTTTTCAGATGCACCTGTGCAGCTGCAGGTCCTGTTCTGTTACAACTGAAGGTCCTCTTTGAAGAACAAACTGAGCACTTGTGGTTTTTCATTAAGGTTTTTATAACTTATCGAGCAACATTAACTTTTTTACATTTTTATAATAATGGAGTGTGCTTCAACCGAGGCAAACAAATGTCTTGTCAAGGAAAAAAAAAAGAAACCCTTGGAAGATTAATTTGGGTGTAATAATGAACTGGAAAACTGACTCCTTTTGTGCCGACACTGGATTTTGAAAGCTACTTTTTTTTTTCTACAAGAAGTGTAACACTTAAATGTTCTTAACATGACTTGCAATTGAACATTTTTATTAAATGTTGATATTTATATTAGGAATTTGGTGAAGAGTGGCTGCAAGTTTTAAAGCATCATTGGCTCCCTGTGGGTAGTTGTGTTTCAGAGACTGGGTTTAAAATAAAGCTGTAAAATACCTCTGGTGGTTTTCATTTGTTGTGTTTTTTTCTTTGCTGTGTTTTTGAATTTGTGCAAACAATTTAAAGGGACATACGACAAACCTTGTATATCTTTTGGATTCACTTTTGACGTTTGACGTTATCCTCAACAACCTGCTGCAACAATTCACCAAAAAAAAGCAACTGGAACTAGAAGATACAGTTTCTACTTAATAAATATTACAAACTAGCATCTTCTTAGATATTACTCAGAATGACCCAGTCTTTAAAAAAATATGACCAAAACATTCAGCTATATCAGTGTCTAAATTATGGATGCAGTGATACCAAATATCCACGAGGTGGCGGTAAATACTTGAATTAACAGTGACACCAGCTTTGAACTCCTATGAACCCTTGATCTAACTACCACCACTGGAGGCTGTTGCAGTGACATATTGGATTAATAAATGTCACCTGTTCTGTGGGCAAAACAAACATCACAGTCATAAGATAACACTAATCACATCAACACAAGGAACAGAGTTTACATTTATTATCTGCTGAATGTTCGCGTTTGATTTCTAGTATCTTTTTGGAGGCTAATTTACTAAGCGTTAGTCATGTTTTACACTGTTATCCTCATCAATATTGAACTTTGCCCCATTTTGTCATGTTGCAACCACAAGCTACATTGTGTTTGAATTAGATTGTATGATATAGACAACACAAAAAGTACTTACTTGTGAAGCAGGAGGAAATTATGTAAACTTTAGCTAATTTTTTTTTGTGCAAAAATCAGCCAGACTGTACATAGAACATCTAAAAGAAGCAGAATAGTGGTTTTTGAGGACTGAAGTTGCAGTTCTCTGTCTAAATCATTAATTGTGATGCTGATTAAATGTTTTGAGTTAATTATAAATATATAAATGCATGTCACACTTTTCAGATTTTCTTTTACTTTACATTTACAAATTACTTTGTGTTCGTCTACTACTAAATAAAAAACATTGAATGAAAAATTCTCTGCATTTTCTCCCTCGGGTTTGTTGCTTACCCCCCAGCCTGCCCAACTGGTTCCTCCTGTCTTTATTTGCATGGTAAAGTTGGTAAAGTTTGTTCAAGCAACAGATTGTCTTTCTGTGTTTGGACCTTTCACTGTACTATGGCGGTAATTAACTGACATCCTGCCTTATACTTTTGCTTTTGCTTTGTTAGAAAGCATTCAGAGTATGACGGCATGTAGCGCGCTTAAAGGATTTATGACTATTGGTGCAGCTGCAGAATTGCTTGAGATAAAGACGTAGAACCGTGATTGAACTGCATCAACAAACTGAGTGAGGTTTGGAGAAATTACAGTTTTTAGTGCAACTGACTCACCTGCAAAACTGTACTGATTTTCTGGAAATTATTGTAGCAACAAAAAAAAAAATCCTCATTTATTTTTCTCCTAAAGCTCTCCCATGTGTCCAGTGTCCAGACACAACATCCCTCATGGATTCTGCTCGTCTGCCACACCCATCCTTACCAGTGTGAACATTTTAGGTCAATGTGAACACGTTCATGTGGATCCAGGCTGGCGTCTGCCCTCGTCTCACCTGTCTGCCCGCTGAGGTGCTTTGTGTAAACACCAGCCGCGCGGGCTGATGGCGGTTGGACAGTTCAGGCAGGAATTGTGTGTTATCATCACTGTATCCACGCTCACCGAGGAGAGACCCAGCCCTAATCTCTCTGTGTGCAGCCAACCGGCTTCCTGTGTTTGAGGGATTCTCTTCTAAATCAGCGTGAAGCCAGAGGAAAGCAGACAGAAGAGAAGCTCTGCTGGGGAAGCTTCACCTTCAGCATAAAAGAAAGACAGACAGAGTTCCTGATGTTACCGTGAAACAGTAAAAGAAGACAAATACATTGATTGGTTAAAAATGAATCCAATATTACTGTATATTTAACCTACACACATCCTTATATTTTTTTATTTTTATTAGATCAGAGAGATCTAAAACAAGAGGTAGCTGAACCTGAGAAATGAGAGGCAAAAGTTATTCATATTAGACATGTGTCATACATTAAAATGATAAAGCACCCAAACACAAGAAGGAAAAAGGCAAAATATATATAAAGAACAGACTTTAAAAAAATGGCGATATTATGAACAAATGAACAGAAAGAGAACAAGAGGGAGTAAAAGCACATATTTATGAAAAAACATATCTGAGCTTATAATTTAACAAAAACAAACAGGGAAATGAGAAAAAAAATATAGAAATGCATGCAGCTACACAAGAATAGCCGAAAAGAATATCAGAACATTCACAAAAGTACATTTGAGGTTTTATGGATTATGGTAAAATACCAATCTGATTAAAGTAATAAATTGTTTTAAAGAGGCAGGAAGCTGAAAAAATTTCTCAAAATTATTGGTTACAAGCAACTTGCAAACTGCAAAATACGTAAACAAATGACAAAACATCCAAAATGTAAAAACCTTTTTTTTTAAAGAATTGTATTTTGCTTCTTTATGTGGTGACTAGCTCCTTGACATACTTTCTACTTATTTTATTCAACACACCATTTTCTCCGATCTTACAGTGACTTGATTTTCCTTTCAGATTTTTCTCAATTTTCTCAAATATACACAAAGACCCACTTCTAAATAATACATGAACTGAATTCTAATTATACTTGAAAAAAAAAATCAACAAATAACAGGCATAAATGCTTATTTGAGGTATTTGTACGTATATAACCTGTTTATTTTCTATTTTGATTGCAGTAAAAGCAACAAAATACCCAGATATCTATATGCTTGTCTGTACAGTTTCCATACATATCTAAAAATATATTACATGTAATAAATGTTATCTTTCATAAACATTATTTTGGGGAGGACAGTTTAGATGCTTTTATTTTGAAACGGCCCAGCGGAAGTCAGGCGTTGACTGATAGCTTGACCGCAGCAGCGAGGCAGCAGCAGCAGCAGCAGCACACAGGGAGCCCGTTGCCACCTCAACATGGAGTAGCTGGAGCTGAGCGCCTACAGCCGAAGAGCGGACTCCTTTGACGGGAATACCCGGCGCCATATATTTAATTTATCTGCCCAGAAAAACCCTCGCAAATGATACAGCGGCCACATTTAGTAGAGTCACAGGGAAGCCCGGCTTTTATTTGAAAAGATGGCGAACGACTCTCCAGCTAAAAGTCTGGTAGACATAGACTTGGCTTCATTGCGGGTGAGTGCTGGGGACCCGAGACGATGTTTTTCCTGCTCTTTTTCGCCTCTTCTTTATGTCATGTTTCTCTGTAAAGCGTCCTCTGTTTAAAGCGCTTCACATGAGCAGGTTTCAGGCTGGGTTTCGGCGTGTTTTGTGCGCTAAAGATGCTTTAAAAGCGAGCGCAGAGGCTCATCGAGGTGTTGCCAGTGTCTGATTTTCCTTTGTTCGAGATGCGTTTGGCATGTAGGGGAGACCAGGGCGCAACAGCTGGCGGACACCGGACAATGTTATCAGTTTTAAGATGTAGCAGCACTTGTTATTGAACCACCCTGTCCTTTTTCTCCACTGCAGGATCCGGCTGGGATATTTGAGCTGGTGGAGGTAGTTGGAAATGGCACCTATGGACAAGTATACAAGGTTGGTTGGAGGCATGGCCTGTCCTGTTTTCATCTAATCTGTTTTTCTGTTTTAAACTCTAAGAACAAAGGAAGGGACAATAGGCTGGATGGTTAGGTTGGACCACATGGAGGGAGAAGGAGCAGCGCCTTTCCTCTGGTGTTATTGTTAAGAGTTGGCCTGGGAGGTGAGGGTTAATGGCTGAATCAGACCATGTAAACTCTGATGCATCACCCATCTTGCATCAACAAAAGAGTAGATAAGAAACCCTCGCCTTAATGTAGGCAGAACCTCCAAGAGTCAGATGTCACAAACCAACAGAGCATTAAAAGACTTCAAATTGTGCCAAGATCATGTAGATACAACATCCTGGGGTGAAACATGATTTGTACTTGAACAGTAGATTGCTCAGATTATGAAATTTGAACTTTCCTTCTTGTTCAGTGTTCCTTCAGGTAACTGACAAAGGATTTAGCCAAACTAAAAGTGCACGTTTAGTATGGCAACAAGTCCCCTAAATGGGAAATAAATTGTAAAAATATGCATCTGATGTTAAAAAAATAGCTGGACTAGAAAAATTACATTGTAAATAATGCATAAATAAACATCACATTTTGAAATTGCTGTTAAATATTCAGAAGTTCATACTCCTAACCCATATACAAAATGTCGTGATATTTCTGATCTTAGTCATAACATCTATCAATAAACATTTCAATTTATTGGTAAAAAAAATTATATTGTAAAGCACATTTATTGTAATTACAATAGTTTACACTATTAATATTCCATAGTACTACTTGGACAGCAGTTATATTGGCTCATCATATATGTGTATCTAAAGACTTTGTTTCTAGATGTTCTGGGAAAATTTATATGTATAGGAAAAACATATTTTTCAGTGATCAATGCTGCTGGGATAGAAATGATGAATTCAGTTTTTTCCTGCATCTGGTTTAACTGCATGTCATATTGTCAAGAGAACTTCCTCTTACAATATTGCATATTTGATCTTTTCCTGATATCAAGCAGTTTTCAATGAGAGTTGTGACACTGCAGCCTACAAAGCCGTTTTTAAGAACCATGTAAGTGAGGATTTTTTTTGTGTTCCAAATAACAAATGTTCACAGGTCAATGCACAGCGTTGCAGTGAAAAACGGATTTCCACTTCAGGATTTCAGAAAACACAAAGTGTCTTAGAAAGCGCACTGAAACAAAACGGCAGGTTTTTCTTTATATGTATCGTGTTGATGGGATAAGAGGCACAAGAGTCTAGCTGATCAACTGGGATTGGAAAAACAATATGGCGGAGCAACATTTGACTGGTTTTTGATCTAGATGCTAAAGTTGGATTTGACCAGAATAACCTTTTGTCTTCACTATGTGGTTTTAAATCTAACAAAATGGAGGAATAGAAAGATTAGACCCGCTTATGTATCAAAGCACATGTTTCTAACCTTTTGGCAGATTTATTTCCAAAAGTGCATTGTAGCACCTGCTGTTTGGTGAATCTCTGGGTTTTTACCTTGCAGATTTAAACCAGAGTTTGACTCAAACAATCTCCCAGCTGGGATTGTCTTCCAAACTGTTC
Organism: Brachyrhaphis roseni; assembly: GCA_903066815.1. Lineage (NCBI taxonomy): Eukaryota > Metazoa > Chordata > Actinopteri > Cyprinodontiformes > Poeciliidae > Brachyrhaphis > Brachyrhaphis roseni. The sequence goes on from CAEFZY010040505.1 coordinate 36,608, forward strand.
ATTTACCAGTTTGAATGCTTCCATCTGATTTGGTTTCTGTACAAATTCACCCCAAAGTGGCGCCTCTGCATGTAGTCTTAACTTGTAGCTTCCTCCTTTGTGTTGGCATGGCAATGCAGGTGCTTGCAAGGTGGGGTCATCTGGGTCATTACAAGTCTGCCTGTATCACTTTTGGCAGCGGCAGCATGTGATTCAGCAATGCTTGAACGTCATCTCAATGGACAGTTGCTCAAGATCTTCAAGAATGAAAATTAGTCTGCATTGGTCAAGAACTGTTTTAATGTTACCAAATATTCTTTAACTCCATTCTGTGTTCCCTTATATGGCTCAAACACACTGATGCAACCATACAGAATAAAAGTGAAGAACTTTGATGGAGAAATTTGATTTAAAAACTTACAAATAAGGAGAATATGCTTTGATAGGATTGATAAACAATAGGATCTGCCTTTTGTGATGTCATCAGAAACATGTAGGTTTCTGTGCTTGTCTTTTGGATGCCTGTTTTTCTCTCAGTTCAATCATTTTTAAAAAATGGGGAACAAATTGAAAACATGTCAGTAACTGAAAAACTATATATATAGTCTTTTTTAAAAATTATTTTTAAGCTAAAGTCTGGTCAGTATCTTTAGATTTTCTGTTTATTTACAACAAAACCAAGAAACTTTTTCCTGATTTGGTGACTAATTCTGTTTCGCTTGTCCATCTGCACTCGGTGTTGCATTTCCATGCCTTAAACCACCATTGCTTCCTGCTAAAAGACATCGCCAAGCAGGAATAGAGTCAGATGGATTCATCTTTCTGTGCATGTTTTTTTTTTTTTTTTCTTCTTCTTGCAGCTGGATTACTAAATGGCATTACCCAGCAGATATGTCCAGTTCAAAGCATGGCATTGAGGGTTAATGCTGGTTTGTGTAAGATTTCAGCGGTGCTCCAGTGACCTCCATTCAGTCGCTCCAGCATAATAAACTCCCAGTCTGTCCCCTCCTTGAAATTGCGCTCATGTGACTTCTTGAAGTCAACTCTTCCAATGTGGATCCTTCCATGTTATCTTCCCACCACATGCTTTTAAACTCAACATATCATGGAGAAGGGAATTAGAGTCTCTCCCTCTTTTTTCTTTTTTTTGACCATTTAATCTCTTTCTACATTCAGCATTCGGCACTAATTCTATTTGCGAACGTCGCCATGTGAGAATGGAGCTCACAGTTGTCAGATTAGCTCGCAGTTGACACAAAAGATGTAGTAGTTGCAGGCAGCCTGCATGAGATAAGCCCAAACTGTCTCCAGTGAAGTCTCTGCCAAGTGCTGGAGCTCTGCTGCAGCGGCTTCCTGTCGATCGGCTGTCGATTAGTGAACTGGCCGGAGGGATGTGGCGTTTGCGTCTGAGAGAGGAGCAGCTGTCCGGCTCCAGACAGAGCCCACAAAGCTCGGCTTGTCTCCACGGCCGTTTGGGTCTCTCGCTCCGTCAGTCGCTGGGGTCTGTAGAAAGGAGGCGTTTGTCCGCAGCGTTTCAAAGTCCAACCGACTGAATAATCACAACAGGCTCCCCTCTAACTGAAAACTGGGAGGAGTTTTGTCCTCCCTCTGAGGCCTTTTCTGCTTTGTCCACTGCTTGGTTACACTTTGCAAGGCCCCTTTCTCCCCCAGATTTGTTTTTTGTTTTTTTCCCCGTTGTCACAATGTGTTCGAGCTTGGTCTTTCTGAGAAATTTTCATAAAAGGTTTCTGAATTTGTCAGGCATTTATCATAGCAAAGTTCTTGTAATAATTTTGATTCATTGTTGTGACAAACTCCCATTAATGATGTCTAAGATCCTCATAACTATCAGTATTGTCAGGATTGTTACTCATACTATTCATTTAATGAAAGCAACAATAAATTTGAAAATATAATTAAATGCAGCTACAATTTATATAAATAAAACTTCTTTCTGTGACCAATGTTCTGAAGACGCGTATTACAAATGGGAATGTTTTTCAAGAGCACCATTTGTGTTTCTGGGAATACATTTAATGTGACACACATTCACAGCTTCTAAAAAAGAAGTAATAAATAGGTTTTTTTTCATCACTTTTATCATTATCACAATAGTACCACGAAAAAAAACTTTTCGCCCACCCTTATAATTTGACAGCATCTTCTGTTTTTACTGAATGTTTCTGATAACCATATAGATTTTAATCAGATAAATATGTTTTAAATGAAAAAGCAATCGCCATTCTTTGGTAAATCATAAATTATCTATAACAGCTGCAGCTACCTACTTCAGTCCTTCAGAATAAAATCACTTGAATAGAACCTGACGGACAACCTGAAGTAGGCAAGATCTCCAATAGCAACACATAATACTTTAGTCTAATGAAATTTAAGATCAGTTTGGTTATAAGGTCAAATCTAAAGGGCAACACATATCTGGAGCATTGCTCGACTCTGTTTTAATTTTGTCTTAATGGCCAACGCTTAATGCAATCCTCTTCAAACATTCAAGAAGATGAAAGCTACTGAATAAAACATGAATGCCACTCCAACCCTACCCCCATAGCTTCTACTTTTCTGCACTGCTTCCGTAGTTCTTCTTCCTCTGTTGTTGTTTCATGGCACCAATTGCAGTGGAAGAAAATAATTTAAAGTGGTGGTGAGAAATCTGGTTTAAGTGGAAATATAAAGAAGGAATACAAAGCTCATGTTTTGAAGATATGTAAATGACTTGCATAGTAAAGATTAGTAAGTAATTTATGTTCCATGGAAGACTGACATCTGCTTACATAAATTGACAAATAAATATATTTAAAAAATTCACCAATCTGATGTGGGTCAAGATCCAGAAGTTAAAAAAGATATTGATAAGATTTCATAGCCACTTCAAATTCTAAAATGTGCAACCGTTTTAGAATAAAATGTACAAATTCTGTTTTTGTATTCATGCAAAACTGGCTATAAACAAGAACACAGAAATCTGTGAAGATATCATGACTTTACACTGTAAAAACGAAGGAAGAACCTGATTTCCTGGTCTTAAAATGCCATGTAAATGTTTTCGTGGCCATGCTGTGCTCCTGTCTCTCTAAACCTGCTCGTTCTGTCAGGATAACGGCCATCGCCCCTGGAGAGGTGCCAGATTACAGTCAGCTTCTGAAAACACAGCAAAGCAGTTTTTCTCCCCTCTGTTTTTTTTTTTTTTTTTTTTTTTTTTACAGACAGCCTTAATGAAAATTGCTTTAGGGTTAAAAAGCGCACTTTAAATCATTTATGTTGGTTTGGACAGTTAGCTGATTGGTGTGTAAGCTGATGGAGATTAATTTGAGTTCAGGTTTTGCATTAATAAGCTTACAAACTAATATTTAAGTTGTTTTCTAATCAGATTGTGACCTGCTCCCTTGGTTACACCAGATTTTCTGATGTCATCCTGACTGTACGGATATCTGTCAACACTTCTATCATGTGTGAACTATCCAGTTGTCTGGAAGTTACATTTCATACTCTCTTCCATTAGTCACCGTATTTCCAAATATTTGACCTCAGTGTTTTTACATGCTCATGTGTTAGACAAAGAGCTTCTTACTAAGCTCTCCCTGCTTATCAGTGGCACTGACTGACTGAGTGTACCAAGTCTGGGGCCTCTCTTTAGATATCCTGACTCAAAAGAAGGAAAAAATGACCCAAGATAAGCCTGAGAGGAACATGAATCCTTGAATTGCAAATGGTATGCAGAGAAGATTCTCCCTGCAGTACAGAATCACCATATATAGTCACGCCCGAGCCCACAGCGCCCATGTCAACCTGTCTGCTATGCATCTCTGGGGTGTGCCAACTTCTGTGCCCTGTTATTTTCGCACTTCTCCTGCGTTTAGAAAGTTAACACCAGAATGCCCAGTTTCAGAAGAATAGAAACCTTGTTTCCTGCAGATCTCTGGTTAAAGAAACTTGTTCTGAATCTCTGCAGCTTTGTAGCTCGTGTGGTCCATCTTCTCCCTTTGTTTACTCTGCCAATCGGAGTGGCAGCCTCACCCCTGCCCTCAGAATCAGACAGTTGTCCTCGGGGGGCAAGCTCTGCCTGATGGGCACAAAGGCTTTGACCTGCTGCTGAACTTCTCCTTCAATCTGTTTAAAGGCCCACCAACCATATGGGCTGTGTGATACTTGTTTTGTACCACAGGGCAGTGGTTGGAGCAAATTTTGTATTTATTTCCAATTTGAGAAAGCTTACAATGTAGTTTGCATAATAAGCATGAGGAAAAAGTTTTATTTCCTGTCCTTTTGTGTAAATGTTGGTTCATCCATCTGTCCACATATCCTTCTGAGTGTTTATCCATCAAACACCAAATTGATCATAATATGCACAGTGTAAACTTTTTGGGCATTACAGCAGAAGCTAATAATCACAGTCTTCGTTATTTCCGCACTGAGGGTTACTGCCAATCCACACCAAGGAAAATGAATGGTTCTCCTGAAATGGCTGCTTTTAAAACCCCAACCAATATCTACATAAAAATCTGCGACGAGGTGAATTTTCCACGAATAATTTGGAGTTAAATTCAGAAGAAAAATCTGCAAATAAGAGGGGTTTCAGAGTTTGATTGTATGGTTAGGTTATATTTAAAATAAAATAAATTATGTCCATTGCGATTAACCAACATTTTCTTCAGTCTTTCTTTTCTACTGTCACAATGTCGCCTGCACTGTCAACTTCTGCCTCTTGGTCACTAAAATGCACATAAAATGGGAGCATTAAAGCCAAATCCAGATCATGTGAAAGGCCAATAATAAATGGCAATCAGAGAATAACCTCCCAAATATGGTGCCCAAGCAGTCTACTGTGATTACAGTCTTGCACACACTGAAACTGCAATTTGACATATAGAGCAAACATGTTTGGGCTTTCCAGTGCTTGAAGCATTCAGTAAAGTTACGTTAGTGCTGGGGGTGGTAGATGTCACCAGACTGGAGGTTAATCCTCATCGACCCCTCTGCAGCTGCATGCAGGATTTCCACACACAGCCCTGAAAGTCATGCTTTCTTCAGCAGTTTGTAGAAATGTTCAACAGATGCAAGAACTTCGTCAACAGGGAAATATTGATCCATCCATTGTCAATAAGCAGACAAGTTCAGGTAATGGAGCATTCTAGTATTTTAAATAACTAGGATTCAATAGGATACAAGAGAAGATTTGCTGTATTTTACAATGCAAACACAAATTACATGTTGAATTGATCTTTATTACTCACTATTAGTATTGCTGAACCCAGCAGCTCGTCTTGCCTGCTTGCCTAATTAATTGTTGCTGAATAGAGCTCAGTTGTAAAGATCCTGGCTGCTGATTGGCTGCGGCAGCTTTAGGTCAGAATACGGGGGTGTTGGCTGGCAATCAGGCCTGGTGTCTTGTGCTAGAACTACTTTACTCTTTCTGCTGTCCACATTCCTCATTATTGAAGGATTGTATCTGATCTCGTTCTTTTTCTTCTTGTGACATATGAAACATTGTGAGAAACTCCTCTCGTTTTCGCCATGCAAAGTCTGTATCTCTTTTGTCCTCATCTCCCCCACAGTGACCCTTCTCCCTAATTGGTGTCACAAGACGTAGCGTGTCACCTGACGGGTCACACTGCCCGAACAGAACTCTCTGTGTTTGTCTGTGTGTACATGCTACTGTCCCATTGAGATGCCTCATTACCAAAGTGAACTCGCCCAGAGAGGAAATTCTTCTGTCAGCAAAGTTGGATGTTGCGAGAGGAGTAAAACTTTTGTAAAATGTCGAGGCTCCTGCTCAGTCTTCCGGGTCTTGCTATGAATCTGATTAAACAATTTTGTTTTGAAAATTTAATTTGTACTTTTAGTCTAATGACAAGATCAAAATAATAGGAGAAACATTTCTTAATATCACCAGAAAAATAGTTTCAGTATTTGGGGAATGATGTAGTAATTCCCCCAAATTACTCAACGCTAAAAACCCTCCCAACTTAATTCAAGCTTCTTTTTTTCCCTCTTTTTTTTTCTTAGAATTTTAAGACATTCTTCTGGTAAAATTGTGTATTTATTCTGCTTATGTTATTGCTGTATTCTCCTAATTAGACAAATTCTTGTAGCCTGACCTCCTGTCAAACAACTCACAGAAAGGATGATTGAAGTAAGCCATTTTTTTGAAAATATATATATTTTTTCATTTGTAATTTAATTTTTAGAAAAGAGAAAAAAATCAGATCTGATATGGAAAAAAAATCTACTTTTATTTTTAAGTCGTATCGCCAAGACCTTGTATGAAGTCTGATTTAAGTACTGTCTGGGTCTAGATCTGCAAGGAAGAAAATAGTTGGGAAAATTATTTGTTTTCTTAGACTTTATTCTTTATCCAGTTATTTAAACATTTTATCCACCCATTCATCCATTCATCAATCTTTTGTGGATCCATTTATCGTTCCGCCAATTTATCCATCCATTTATTTTTACCAGGTCCACATTTAGGACAACACCATGAATCTTCTCAGCAGCAAGCTGTTGCAATGCAATCAATCAATCAATCGATCAGATCAATCGCCCTCTTGTTCTGGTTGTTTCCCAGCTCTCTATATGTCTGTTTGCTCATTATATCCAACTGTCCTTCTGGTCTCATGGCGCTGTCATCCTTCCCCTCTCTGCCTCCTGATCGCTGGCTCTGTGTCTTCAGGGAGGCAGTCTGTGAGAACTGGGTCAGTGTGATGTATGAGGCAGCAGAGAGAGAGAGAGAAAAAAAAAAAACAAACCCTGTCAGATCCAGCGACAAGCATGGACTCGTGTGTTTCTTCCTGCTGTGGCCTGATCATTTCTCTCCTCCGGATTTATTTGATGCATGTTGGAAAAGCCGTAGGCAGAGGTGAGAGTGCGGGTGAATGGTCTGAAAATAGATATGTTAAATTCCCAAAGGCAGATAGATGCTGCAAGTTGAATCCCACCTACTTGCTCTCAAAGTTCAAAATGTCACCTTAGATGTTAATAGAAATCCATTTTAGCAGTAACCTTCTGGAGAATCCAAATTAAATTAAAAAATAAAGGAAAATTAAATATTGTTGTAAATCGTAACCAAGCATCTTCAAAGAGGCGTTGAAAAAGCCTCTGACTAAAGACTGTAATGATGGTTTCATGACTGTCCTGACATGCAAACAACTACGATTCTGAGCAGCAGAGAGCATATTCCACAGTAACATGTCCTGGATGACAGCATCAATTGTTAACAAACACTGCTAATCAACCTCTTTTGCTTTTCCTGCTTCATATTAAATCTCTTAGTATTGTTAGAGAGAATTGAGAGTAGGGAATATGATCCTTTCCCATTAGGATCGATGGCTTGAACTTCCTTCTCACTCCTCTCATCCGACAGTTCTGTCCTCCAACAACAGCAAATAATGTTTGAACAAACAATGTTTTTCACCTTCTTGAAAATTATTTAGCTAAAATGTTGAAGTCTTGAAGCAGATATTAGCTCATGGACCGAGAAAACTGATAAGCATGAAACATTCTGCATGGTTAAACCAAACTAGTTGTTTCCCAGCACCAATTTTCAAGGGTTATATTTTATGCTCCTACCTTACAAATTTACCATTAGTACTCTCATGATGAAACAATCCAGACACGGTGTCTGTTTTCTTCTAAAATAACTTCATATTCTCCAAGCCATTCATGTCAGCAGCTTTATTTTAGAGCAGCCTTCTTATCGCCGTCCTACTGCTGAGTGAGATTTCTCCCCAAATTTAATGACTGAGCTCTCATAGAAGAGGGTAGATCCCCTTTTTTTCTGCCTTTTTAGCTAATATCTTTGGCTCTTAAGACTCTAAGCCATTCAGTGGCCTAATGCTGAGCTGGAGACAGGCCAGAAGCACATCTGGCCATGGTTAAGAGGAGCTATGATTGAGGGAGTAGAGATGGAGGCCAGGGAGGGCTGAGTGATAACTTAGTGCCTCAGATAACCCTCTCCACAGCCACGCCTTGCTTTCTGCTTCAAGAGGCCCTTCAGTGCCTAATAGCAGGGCTCTGATGAATCTCTGGTGATTCTAAAAGCTACAGCATGGTGAAATAGCATTAGCCCCCTTTCAGATTTCTTGTTTACCTTTTTTGTGCAAATACTAATATAAAAAAAATACCCTGAATTCATAAACACAAATGAGTAAATGCAAAAGCAGTTTATTACTGTGCCACTTCTAAAATCACAAAATGTTGCTTGATTGATTTAGCCATAATGTTTAGATTAATTTGTTAAATTTTAATTGGTACAATCAAGACTGATTAATCAAAATGTTGTATTATCAAAAATATATTGTAAATAGTTCTTGTCTGATAACCTGAAGTAGGTTAAATCTCATGCCAAACTAGGACTGAAGTGATTAATCGTGATTAATCAATTACTGACATAGTTGTCAACTCATTTAGTAATCGATTAATCATTAGCTGGAGTGTGAAGACTTGAAAAAGTAAATTTTCTGAGAAAACCCCAACATATTCAGAGCAATACTTGAGTCAAAGCTGTAAAAAAATAAAATAAGCATACCTTTTGGATTTAAGATTAAAAAAACCACCTGTTTTAGCCAAAACTTAAGTTTTAGCTTCACCCAGTTCAGATCTACTAATGGAACGCTTGTTATTGCATTGTAGGCATAAAATATTTATTTTTCATATGTAAAAATGAAAATACATTTTTATTTGTATCTTTCAATATAGTTCTAATATTTTATTTTAAAATAAGTGTTTCAATAAAAAATCTGGAGATTTTTCCCTTTTTTTAACCGATTAATCATCAGAACAATCGATTAATCAATTACTAATATAAACATTAATTGCAGCCCTATTTAAAAGTAAAAAATAAAAAAAATCCATAAGGCAATTTCTTTGGCTTCAGGACTCCAGTGAGCCATTAACCACAACTAGTGAAAACATGCAACAGTGGTGAACCTCCTGGGGCCTGGATGATTTGTTTCTTTAGTATATTCCCACAGATTACCATTGCAACACTGAATAGCCGGCCGCTGTGTCTTATCATTTGTGTACTCCCACTCCCAAATAAGTTTTCCTTGCAGACATTCCTCCATGAAAGTGATTTCACAACACAGCATGCTTTAATTTTTGATCTACTTATTATTTATGCCTGTCGGAGTTCATATGTCCCGTCTTTGATGGCAGATGGTGGTAAAGAACAGTGTAAAATACATTTTCAGTGCTAATTTTGCCATGTTTGGACTAGATCCAGACTGATATCCATGCAGAGGCTCTTACTTAAAACTAAAACATATAATTAACTTTAGTTACTCAATAGTTTGGATTTGGGTTGCAGCAGAGGGGATGACTGACACTGATGTTAATCAGCACTGACATGAAATTAGTCAGCTTTGTTGACCAACACTATTAAAGGAGGTTGCAGCTGCATGACTCATAGATTCATGATGTTTAAAATATTCAAGCCAGCTGCCAGAAATCTGTCTAAATCTTGAACTTTTTTGACCCGCTAAGCCAAAACTGCTTACATGTCACTTTACATTGTAGCATTTAGGGAAGTAGAACGTATATGAATGAATATTATATAATAATATTATTATTCATATATATATATTAGAGCACAGTCAACAATTGTCAAGTGCCATTGTTGCCATTATTTATAACATTATTATTGTTGCCATTGTTATTATTTTATAATATGTTATTTGCTATAGATATACAAATTAGGATCAAGATTATATCAGTCACCCCAATCAGAGCAGAGCATTGGTGCTATTAAAATAAGAGTTTGCTCTCTGTTTTGATGGGACCTGTTGATATTTTGATGTCTACTACTTTCACTTTGAGCTTCGTTACACGGGGAGAAATTTCACTTAAAATAGTTTGGAGCCAAGAGTTATTTGATGCAGTAAAACACTATGCATGAACTTCAAAAACAAAATTTCAAAACCTTCCACAAAAAATACCCTGAGTTTTAAAAAGTAGCTGCATAATCAAAACAAACTGAACAAAAAATGAAACAACATAATTCAAGTAAAATATTTTAGGGACTTAACCAGACTCTATAAACCATATCTGTCAAATCTGGTCTGGCTATTTCTACAGGTTATTTAGGTTTTATGATTAGCTTACTGATGGTGTATTTAAACTGATTATCTGCTAAGGCAATCTCAATTTATTTTAGCTGATTTGCTGTTGATTTCTTGTGCACTATGGCTCTAACTTCAAAGCATCCAGATGGTTTAATCTATTAGAGGGACAATAAATAAATGAGGGATGAAAAGGACTTTTTTTCTAACATTGAGCATGACTGTAAAGTGGACTATTTCGTCATTCATTGCACTAATGAAGTGTAACCACCCCGTTGCTTTGTGGCATCAGAGCAATAACCTTGAGGATCGGATAACCGACCCAGACGCTAGAAAACATTTGGAAACATTATGTGACCATAAATACTTCAGTTTCACGGAGGCGGGATTGTTGGGAGGGAGAAAGGCAGATGAACATCCTGACATCCATTCCAAGGCACAGATTTTAACTATTAGGAATGAACCCACTTGAACAGACATTTTTGCTAAGCTGTCACAGCTTTGCGTAGTGAAATATTTGAAATTTGAAAAACATTTTTAATATGTTTTTACATTGTGCGTGAAAGTTCTAGATTAGAAGATTTAAAATGACAAACATTGAAGGTTGCAATCAAATGTATCAGATTTGAGGGATTTGGCCTTCAGCATTTACCGTGTGCTGAAATCAAATTCAGATTTTCTCATCTTGCAGATGCCAGATGTCAGTCATAACCCTTGCGTGATTGGCTGATAGTCAATAAATGTTCTTACTAGATTGGTCACTTGTTGAATATGTATTGAATACATATATAAAATCTGCTTTAATTGATAAAACCTTTGACAAGGTTCCTTATTTATGGCAAAAAAGATAAGTCTGATGGTTTATTCAACATTCATTCATTGAATGATGTAGGAAAGCTAAAGTTCTTTACAAAGATGTTTTCACTGTCAACAAATCTTTTCAAAAATGCAGTATTGGAACTACAATTATTTCAAAGTATTGCTCGAATTTGACTTTTGATCAGCTCTGCAACATAATTTTTTTTTCTTCTTATGTGTGGTTGTTGATAGACCTCCTTTTTATTTATTTTTCTTTTGTTTTGTTTTTTTACCTAAACAGTAATACATATTGAATTATTGATCAATAGTTAAACTATAATTGGAAAATATTTTATGCATAAATGCAAATTCTTTCAAACTAAATCACAACTCTCAAAACAATCTGTTTCATTTTGAAGTTGCTGAAAGTTTTGAATTTGAGGAGCATTGTTAATTTTTATTCATCTGAAATACACATTACATTGTTTTTTTGGGTTTTTTTGTTTCTCACAACAATGGTGTTACTGGGGCTGGTTTCTCACTCCAGTATGTGTGTGGAGTGTCCGACAGTGATGCAGTATCACTCCAGTGTTGTCTCTAAGATGAGGGGAATACCGATGTGGCCAGCTCCCAGAAATGTCCCATGTTTTATCTCCTCCCAGGGTTCGGTAAAGGAGGGGGCTGATGTAAAGAGGGCTCTATTTCTGTCCTTTGTTTATGTAAGGAGTGGCAGCAGGGTGCTGGGAGAACAGAGAAGTCTGGGAATGTTGGATTCATACTCTCATATCTAGGGCACTGTTGGGCTTTAGTACTGGAGATTTGATACCAGTAGGGATTGCCATATAAAACAACAGATTGCAACACTTAAATAAATAGACACCTAAAGTCTGTGTCTAATTTTATGGTGGAACAGAAGCAAATGTTTCTGCTAATTGTATTCTTCTTTTTATTTTTTTTTGTAATTCTTTGAAAATGTTTGACCAAAACACATCTCTTTTAAATTCTTTTCCAATTTTTTTTTGCCATAAATATGATTACATGCTTTATACTCAGTGGTATAAAGACAAATGAAGATGCGTATTTTTTATTTTAAGTTTTCTTGATGCCTAACTGAGCTGGGGGTAGCAAAAAATTAGCAGCAATTTATTTCTAAACAGTTTTTTAATGTGCAAAGCTTTGCAGAATTGGGGAAAAACAATTATTGCACTTTTTGTGTATTGGAATAATGCATTTATAAAATAAACCTATAGCACAAAAATGCAGAGCACAGATTTCAAGGAGAAATATACTCATCCTTGGCCAGTTTTTTTTTTTTTTTTTAACTTCAATATTTACAATGGCTCTAATACCCCATCTTAATCCAGGGACTCAGAGTGAAAGATGAGCAATGACGCTGTTTTTACGAAACTTTAAGTGTTCAGTTTATTCGACCGAAATCTCACATTTTTACTTTTGTTTTCTACTCTCTTCAGGGACGACATGTCAAGACTGGACAGCTGGCTGCCATCAAAGTCATGGACGTCACAGAGGTAAGGCTCAACAGGACCCATTGAATCCCCCTCATTTTCATCCTGAGTCTCACAGCCACAATGATCCCTGCTGTGATCAGCACTACTCTGTCAAAAGTTAGGATCCGACTCCATGAGGCCCTGACTTTCCACCTGCCACGCCTTTCTTGAGTCGGCAGAGCGATGAATCAGAACTCTGCTCGACTGATAATCGTATCCTGTTTACGAAAATGTTACCCAACCTCCACCTGGACTTTCTGACTACACTGTAGGAGTGCCTTTCATGGTGTGTTGTAACCTAAGGCCAACAATGCTTCTTTTAAAATGAAGCTCACCTGTCCTGTAAAGCAGAAAGCATGCTTCTCACATCTCTTGACACCTGTTGTGTAGGCTTAGAACAAGCATGAACAGGTGAGTGTTCCCAGACGGTGATCGTAAAAATTACATGCATTAATTATTTTTCTTTCCAGTGAATAATTTATGATTCATCATGTTCTGACATGATGAAACTACCTTGTAAACCTCACATAGTGTTTTTATTAACTCTAGTCCTTATATAAAACTTTATTTTTCTAAGTATTACACTATATATGTGTGATATATGTTTAGAAATGTGGAGTTTTAAAACTGTTGATGTATTTTTAGTTGGTCCATCTTCAAGTCTGGGGTCAAACTGACCCAATTTCTCATCGCTGCTCCACATTCTTAAATCCAGCCAAACAGCCCAAGAGCTAAAAACAGATCCATTTATCATCCATTTTATTTGTTTAGGTTGTTTTGTGTGTTTATTTTAGATATTTAAAATGTCTTGAATGTTCTCTGGAAATGAAACTTTACCTTTGAGAGGGTTACATTAAACGCTACATTGGTTGAAATTGGTCTCAAAATGACAATACTGCAGTTTAATAGTTTCGGGAACAATTTATCTTCCATCAAAACATTTTGTGACAGGCTTAGTTTAAATAATTGATAACTTTTAGGGTAACATCCATCTAATGCAGTATTTGACTGTGATTGGCATTGGGATTGTCATAGTACGCTAACGTTGGAAGAAGAAGAATCACAATGAAAAAAGTTAAATTAATATGTTGGGTAGCTGGAATGATGTATCGGATGCATTAATTTCGGTTCATTTTAATATTTATAGCTAGGGGCTAATTGAAACCCAAAATTAGAATAGAGAATAACAGCAATAAAAAGGAATATATTATGCAATATGTACTTTTTAGTAAGCTGAAACAAGAGGTGGACGATTGATTTGTTTTTAAGCTTTTCCTTTTGCCTACATTTCCCACAATGCTGTGGAGTTCAGTGAATATTCTACAAATGAAAAACTCTATCAGACATATTATCTGTTGATATTGATCATGTGTCTATTGTGATTCTGTATTGTTACTGACTTGTCCAGCCCTAGGCTGAGATGATGCCAGAACTTGGTTGGTGCGCTTTCTACATGAGTTATTGCATCAATGCAGCTTGGCATGGAGGTGATTACATGCTAATTAATTAACTGTGAGTTTGCCCAAGAAAGATGGTTTTAATTCTATTGCTGACAAGAAAGAACAAATCACTTTGACTGTTTAAAAGGCAGTGAAGTTATAGGATTTTTTGATGCTTTTATTTAGCTTCAATTATCTGAGCTGGTACCAGATAGATGCCATCTTCAGAGAGCGTCGATCTATTGTTCCTCGTCGTTCGACCCCAGCCTGTCTGCCTGCGTTTTCCTGCTGTAGACACATCGCCATGCGAGTTTCTTTCTTCCCCCTCACCATGTGACTTGTGGCAGCGGGGCTTTCACAGCCGGGGGTGTGATAATTCAACAGCTGCGCAGCAGCACAGAGAGAAGGGATGGGGAGCAGAGAGGAGGAGCAGCGAGGGTCTTGCTCGGCAGAAACGCTTACGTCAACTCAAACGACTCATGCAGCAGCAGTATGGCCGCCTGCTTAGATGCTCATCTGCCATTTTGCTACAGCTGACAAAGACTTGCGGGAAGAAGTCGTGTCTGCACAGATCATTGCTTTTATTTTGGTTTTATTCAGTTTTCAAATATAAAAACCATCACCATTCAGCCCCCCTCCGCTCTTCGCTTTGTGCTTTTTAAGAGAGGTCATGTACGCATAAAGCAAAGCACTCACAGGCTGCTCTCTGCATGTGTTCAATTAGTGTGTCACCATTAATCAGTGTCAAGTTGCCGTTGGGTGAAAGCAACGAGTTTGCACTGTTTTCATAAAGAGTTGTTAGTGGAGGTTATTAGTATGAAAGGTCATTTCCTGCGGAGATTAACTGCAGCATTAATATGGAATTAGCTTCATCGCTGCTAAAAACAACAAACTTCGACGCTGCATTCTTTATATGATGCATCATTCTTCTTCTTTGTTCCATTTCCTGCTGATTTATCACTCCCCCGTTCTCGTAATCCTTCGCTCATCATGTTTCAGGTAGATTTTCACATCAGTATTCTCAGCTTTCTGCTCTGTACAGCCTCTGATCAGGATAAAAGCAGCTAAAAAACTGTTGTACATATTTCACAGATGTAACCATCAATCTGTTTAACTTGCTACATGAGTCACTCATGCGTCATTAATCCCCAAACAAAGGAATCATTTGCCCGGTGACAAAAACGTCTGCCTTGTTTTCAGAGCAACGTGGTTCTCCTAGACATAGACAACGATAAAAAACGCTCATCCAGGGCAGCCGGTAGTGAAGTTTAACCTTGCTGTTTTCACAGAACTTAACATTTTGATAAGGATTTGTAGGGATCTGATCTGGAATTTGATTTGAGTGTTTCCATGTCTGGTTAAATATGGAAAATGAGGAAGTATTAAGAAAATATTTGTATTTTGAGATGTTATCCTTCATTCCACTGTCTAAGATTTGCCCTTCCTTTTTTTTTTACTTCCTTTTTCCTTTATTATGTTTCTTGACACAAGGCTCTTCCTTTCTTCCCTTTGTTCCCTTTATCCTTACTGCTTCCTTACTTCTTTTATCCCGTACCCTAATTCCTATTTTCTACCCTTCCTTCCTTCTTTTCTTCCCTCTTCTTCTTCCCTTCCTCATTTCCTTCTTTCCTTCTTTATTCCCTTCTTTATTTCTTTCCTCCCTTCTTTCATTTCTTCCATCCTTTCTTCTTTCCTTCATTCGTCCCTCTTTCCTTCCTTCCTTCCTTCCTTCCTTTGTTGCTTTCTTTCTTGCTTGCTTCCTTGCTTCTTTTCTTCCCTTCCTCCCTTCCATCCTTTCCTTCCCAGTGTCTTCTCTTCAGTCTTCCCACTTTCAGTTTTTCCAGGTTTCATATTTAAATTCCTGTCGACTGCAGCAATGTCTGCCATATTACTGTGTATTTCACATGAACATCTAGAAAATCTGATAATTTCCACCTATTAGTTAATTTAAGACCGGCTCCTCTTTAGTGATTACAACAAATACTTGTTTTTTTCTAACCAGGATGTTTCTGTTTGCCTTAATCTTGTATGTACAGGACGAAGAGGAGGAAATTAAACTGGAGATCAATATGCTTAAGAAATACTCCCACCACAGAAACATAGCCACCTACTACGGTGCTTTCATTAAGAAGAGTCCCCCAGGACATGACGACCAGCTCTGGGTAAGCCCTGCTGCCTTCCTGAATTACAAAGTTCATGTTGTTGTCTGGTGTCCACTGATGATGTGTGTTTTTGCAGCTGGTGATGGAGTTTTGTGGTGCTGGTTCGATCACAGACCTGGTGAAGAACACAAAGGGAAACCAGCTGAAGGAAGACTGGATTGCCTATATTTCCAGAGAGATTCTTAGAGTAAGCTTCTTCTATATCAACTGGTTGCAGCATCACATTAAGGAAACTTATTTCTATTTCAAAAATCTGTTTTGTGCAGTTTTGGCTTGATTACTGCTCTGAACATGTTTTTTTTTTTCAGCAAATTGTCTTTTTTTTAGTCTGACTACTTGACGATTATTTCAGTAGTCGATTAATTCGATTAAACGTTTCAGCTCTAAATGCATGCTACAGTTTTCAGATTTCCTGTTTATTTTTTATTCCATCACTGATGTACGGTAATCTGTCTACCTTCCTCAGGGTTTGGCCCACTTACATGCCCACCATGTGATCCACCGTGACATCAAAGGCCAGAACGTCCTGCTAACTGAGAACGCTGAAGTAAAGCTGGGTGAGTTCCTAAATCGACATCCTGTGCACTTCAGTAACTCTACGTAGTCGTATTCCATTAGTTTTCACACCGTTTCCTCTCCAGTGGATTTCGGTGTGAGTGCCCAGCTGGATCGGACAGTCGGGAGAAGAAACACATTCATCGGGACTCCATATTGGATGGCTCCGGAGGTCATCGCTTGTGATGAGAACCCAGATGCCACGTATGATTACCGAGTAAGGATTGAGTGCTCAGAATGTGTCTTTGTTGATATGTTGCTGCACCCGTCCGGGTTTGCTTAATGGGAATGTTTGCTGTGTTGCAGAGCGATCTGTGGTCCTGTGGCATCACTGCGATCGAGATGGCAGAGGGCGCGCCGCGTGAGTTTTTGTTTTGCAGCTTTATTTATTTCATCTGTTGATGTCTTTGATCCCTAACGAGTTTACGACTCGCCTCGCAGCGCTTTGCGACATGCACCCCATGCGAGCACTCTTCCTCATCCCAAGAAACCCTCCTCCGAGGCTCAAATCCAAAAAATGGTAAGTTTCACGTAAAACTGATGTCTTTAGTTTGTCTTGGGGAATATTTCTCTATCCATTCCAATCCATTTTCATGCTGCCATCTTAAGTTAGCTTGTTTCAACTTACGGTGAAGCTTTCGCTGCTTTCTCTTTTTATGTGCAGTCAGATTTTTATCTCGGGCAGCTACAGAGGCTTAGATCCAAACACTCTGGTGCTGAGCTGAACATCTGTGCTGCACCTGTCCTGGCAGCCTCTCTTGGCAGCAGAAATAACCCAGATTTCTTCTCCTCTCGACTCGAGATCTTACATTTTTTTGGTTACTTACCACAAATTGATTGCTCCATGGTGTGATTTAAGTTTCAAGTAATTTAAGGAAGCTGTAGGAGTGATGAGGATGTTCATGGCTCACATATGATGAAAAGTTCTTTAGGATGAGCTCACAGATGTGTTGGGAATTGTTGCGCTTTAATATCAAAGGAACTGTTCAAATATTTTTTCACTTGTACAAAATAACACAATTTCACCGTCCTTGTGTTATCCTGTTGTCGTCCAGCTCTAGTTTAGGGGGAATCGTTCGAACAACAAAAGTAATTTTTCCAGTCTTATTGTAAGTTTTGAGGTTTACAGGCACAATTGGAATTAATTGTTGCCTGATGATTTTATGTTACAATAATCTTCCTTTTCCTGACGACAAATATTAATTCATTTTTTTGAAAATTGTGTCTCATTTTACTGACGCTGACACAGAGCTTGGCTATAAAAGGAAAACCTCATCAGTGACAACCTTACTTCTCCTCAAGCTGATTCAGAATGAGA
Organism: Brachyrhaphis roseni; assembly: GCA_903066815.1. Lineage (NCBI taxonomy): Eukaryota > Metazoa > Chordata > Actinopteri > Cyprinodontiformes > Poeciliidae > Brachyrhaphis > Brachyrhaphis roseni. The sequence goes on from CAEFZY010040505.1 coordinate 54,437, forward strand.
CATTTCCAGCAGGATGATGACAGTAAGAGCTTGAGTGGTCAAAGGGCGAGCCGATGAGCTCATCAGTCAGGTTTTAATCTAGATATTGGGAGTATCATCAGTTAAGAAATAATGACTTATCAACCTTTTCCGTTTTGCCCTTGGAGCCCATAATATTCATACAGCTCCTCCTGTCTTGTTTTCACTTTCCCATGATGCTCCTCTGCATTTTTGGCAGGTCCAAGAAGTTTTTCAGCTTCATAGAGAGCTGTCTGGTGAAGAACTACACGCAGCGGCCTCCGACCGAGCAGCTGCTGAAGCATCCCTTCATCCGGGACCAGCCCAATGAGCGGCAGGTCAGGATCCAGCTCAAAGACCACATCGACCGCACCAAGAAGAAGAGAGGAGAGAAGGGTGAGGCTTGGTTTGTTCATTTTAGTCTGGGAAATTAGGTATCCTGAAGTAGTGCTTCAATTCAGAATAAAACAATTTGGACATGTTAAAGCAAAATGTTGTTTTACGTACAGATGAAACCGAATATGAGTATAGCGGCAGTGAGGATGAGGAAGAGGATCCTCCAGAGCAGGAAGGAGAGCCGAGGTACAGTCTACTGACTTCCTCATCTTCTGACATTGTCCTCTTGTAACTGTAACAGTTTTCTCCTCTTCTTCGTCACATGCAGCTCTATCGTCAACGTGCCGGGAGAGTCGACTCTGCGGCGCGACTTCATCCGCCTGCAGCAGGAGAACAAGGAGCGGTCAGAGGCGCTCCGCCACCAGCAGCTCCTCCAGGAGCAGCAGCTCCGTGAGCAGGAGGAGTACAAGCGCCAACTACTGGCCGAAAGACAGAAACGCATCGAACAACAGAAGGAGCAGAGACGGCGTCTAGAAGAGGTTGGGTGTTTTTTTTTGTTCGTTTTTTTTTATGCAGAGCGGCGAGGGTCGGGTTGCTTTTCAGAAACGTTGATGTGTTTCTTTTTAATCTGCAGCAACAGAGACGGGAGCGGGAGATGAGGAGGCAACAGGAGCGTGAGCAGCGCCGGAGGGAGCAGGAGGAGAAGAGGCGAATGGAAGAGATGGATCGCCGGCGTAAAGAGGAGGAGGAGCGCCGGCGAGCCGAGGAGGAGAAGAGGAGGAATGACCGCGAACAGGTCAATTCATTCACATTCTGGGGAATTGAATCTAAAATATCAGATGATATGAAGTCGGGTCGTGAAATTCTGGTCTTGATTCTGCTGGTGCTTCGTTTGGCTAACAGGAGTACATCCGGCGTCAGCTGGAGGAGGAGCAGCGTCACCTGGAGAAACTGCAGGAGCAGCTGCTCCGAGAACAGGCCATGTTGCTGGTGAGTTCGTCAGACACACAAACAAACACACACACGCACACACACACATAGTCAACACTCACTTTCCCACATGTTTCTTGAATCCCCAACATGCCCCATTCTGGCTTTTTTCTGAAGGAAGTTGGTTGACCAGGATTTTATTTAGGAGCATCAGAGTAAAGGGGCCCAATATAAAAAGCATGCACTGCAAGATCACAAAATCTTACAATTTTTTAAAGGTTCTAGAGCAAATATCTTAGTACACTTGAGATGGAAAAAAAAACCTAACTTGCACGTAACTTTCCAGCAAGATATAGGAGAGTGTTTTATGTCAATATTTTCTCAATAGTGATTTTTTTTTTTTTTTTAAGAAGTACTAGTTTCACTGGCAGATTTTCACTTGTATCACAGGAAAACGTCTTGTTATAAGTGAGATAATCTGTTTTTGGAACTATTACTTTCAATCTATATTAAGGCATTATTGACCTAAATTATGCTGAAAAGTTACTTGTAAGTTAGGGCTGTCAAATGTACTGAGATATTTGCACTAGAAACTAGACTACAAAATTAGCTTTGCAGTGTTCCACACATTTCAGGTTTTTATGATAAAGAAAACTAAGTGTGAGTTTTTTCGCTCTGTTTCACAATCATGTATAACTTTAGTTTTTCCCATAAAAGTTTCATTGAAATGCACAAAAGTTTACATTCATGTGGCAAAATGTGGGAAAGTTCAAGGAGTGCGGATATATTTAGAAGCACTGCATCTCATACTGACGGCCTAATTTCAGGTTTCCATGGAAGACACCTTGTGTTTTTGTATTTCTTTTAGTTTGTGTCATGTATCTGTTTTATAATAAAGGCTGAATCAAACAAAACGGCAGTAGCTCATGTGTTTCCACCACCACACTCTGCAACAGGAGTTCAAGTGGCGTGAGCTGGAGGAGCAGCGCAAGGCAGAGCGCCTGCATAAGCGCTTGCAGCAGGAGCAGGCCTACCTGCTGTCGCTGCAGCATGAATCCAAACCGCAGCCTGGCGACAAGACAAATCCCCCACTAGACCTTAGCAAACCCCCACAGACCTCCACTCTGCCCCCCGACGGAGCCCACACCCCGTCCCCTAAAGCCGAGGGCCTTGACGCCTCTTCTTCTGAGTCCACTAAAGCCCCTCTGGTTGTCCCCGGAGACGGTGCTAAGTCCCAGCTAGCAGAGCAAGATGGGAGTGATGAGAGCAGCCCCTCTGTTACTGAAACCCCCACTGACTCTAAAGCTCCCCAGGCAGAAGGTTTGGAGGCTGCCGCTCATCCCCCTCAGTCAATCAGAGAGGTGAACCTCCTCCCTGGCTCTCTCTGCCCTGCTGCCTGCTCTTTTCAGCTTCCACTTGCTTGCCTTCACACACTATAATTATAAACTCACTATCTGACACACACAAATAGTTTCCTTAATGTTTTTTTTTATTGTATATGGAGGTGGTAAAGAAATTTTTAGGTTTGGATGAAAGTTTCTGCCTCTGAACTTTGCCTGAAAGGCTGTCTGTGTGTAACCAAAGTGCCAGATGCATGCAGACGACTGAGGCCCGAACTAACATGCAGAGCCTGTCCCGTCTGCAAGGAGCCCCTCGTCTGTCTTTAACCGTCCACTTTCTTCACGTTGGGCTTTTATATTAAAAGATGTGTATCTGTTTGCACGCTGCAAAAACATAAAATCTTACAAAGTATTTATGGTTTGCAAATATCTTAGTACACTTGGAATAAGATAAATCTAATATACAAGTAAATCTTCAGTAAGCTTATTTTAAGTAAATACTTCCTTAATGTTGATTAAAAAGTGCTAGTTCCACTGGAAGATTATTTTACTTGTAATATGGGAACAAGACATTTTTCCCATATTACAAGTAAAATAATCTTCCAGTGAGTTTGTGTTTTTGCCGTTCAAATGTGTCTACTTCTGAGTTTCCAGCATGTTAATATCTTTCTCACCAGTTGCCTTTATTAAAAAAATGAAGACAAGGAGATGGGAACTACATTTTATGACTGGTGGCAATGATTGTCACTTTCAGCTGTAGTTCCTTTCTGCTAGTTTTGTTTTTTTTTTCTCTGTCAGATTTGGTTCATCCATTAAAGTATCCCCAAGTCTTCATCCCATGTTTGTCGTCTTCAGGCTGACGAGCGTTTCCGTAAAAACATTCAGGGCTCCCCTCAGTCCGCCCCTCCTTCCAAGCAGCCCCCTCTGCCTCCCCGCTCCTCTGAACCTTATTCCAACGGCGGCTCGGCTTCGGAGGCCTCCGCCATGCACCGACCCATGGAGCCTCAGGTAACTCCTTCCTCCTTCTCTCCTCCATACTCTTATAATTGAGGTTTAATTGGAATAGTTTGAGATTTATATGCAACTGAACCAAACTTGAAGGTTTATTAATGGGACTGGTTGGAAACAAATTTGAGCAAAAAAAAAGGCAACAAATGAAGTGTTATTTAAATTAGGGACGCATTGTTTTGTGTTGTTCTGTGTCTGCATGTCTATCTATCAAAGCACATGTAGGTGCTAAACCTCACACATCTTCCCCTCGTGTCTCACTGTGTTGTCTGCTTGTTTCGCTTCCCCTCCTCTTCCTCACTCCCTAAAAGGTCCAGTGGTCCCACCTGGCTGCTCTAAAGAGCAGCAACAGTGCGGCCCCCTCTCCTCCTCCGCCCGTGGTCTCTCGCTCCCAGTCCTTCAGCGAGTCTGGCGGCGTGAGCTCTAGCTTTGCACAGCTTCACCTGCGCTCCCAGGACCCACACCATCACCACCACCCATTGCCTGTACGCCCCGACCCCCAACCCCAACCTCCCCTCCACCACCCCCAGGCCCAGACCCGGCTCGAACGCCAGACCAGCGGCGAGGAGGTTCCTCCCAAGGTAAGGAGCTGGCGAGGGCCGCTCTTATCCCACTCCCCTCCCGCCCTCACTGTCAGTCTCCTCCTCTCACATCGTCCTTCACTCTTTCCGTCTGCCTTTGTTTGTTTAATCTCGTTTTAGTCACAGCAGAAGTAACTCATAAAATGCATTAGAATAAAGCTTGAACTAACAAAACCCAGTCACTACGAAGGACTTTATAATTCAGATGGCTTAAAGGGCTCATGTGTTGCTCATTACGTCATAGTGAGCGGGTTGCTTTTCTTCTCATTTTATTTTTATTTTCATACTCTCAAGTCTTTCTCTGGTCCAGATGTACAATGCTGTTGGAAAAGTGTCTTCCCTTCAACGTATAATTCAGAGTAGGGTAGTAACTACTTACATTTGTTTGAGTAACTTTTAGAAAAGGTATACTTTTAGGAGTAGTTTTATTACAGTGTAATTTCTACTTTTACTTGAAAGTAGCAAGCAATACTTTGAGTATTATAAAGTATCACTACTCTAAATTTCTGGATACTCTTCCTACTGTGAGCAACTTCAATGAATGTGGAACAAACTTGTTCTAACCAAAGATTCACCAGACACAAATACACGCCTGCAGATTTTGTTAATGTTTTCAAAGTTTTATGCTGAAAGAAACTAATTTTGATTTTCTTTTTCTTTTGCCTGATTTTCTTTTGTTGTTCTTTAAATTAATTATTCTCATTTTGGTCTTTAAAATAACCAAAACCTTTTTACTAAATATTCTTTTACTCGAGTAATTTCTTGGACATCTATTTTTTAACTTTTACTTCCTCTGAGAAATGTTGTTTGCTACTGAAGTAAAATGTTTGGATTCTCTACCCACCTCTGGTAAAATCAAATCTGAATAAATGCAAAAAAGATACTTTCAAATTGTAATTTCATCTATTGAAGGGAACACCTACAGACCTCACTTCACTCAGTTAAGGTCAAAGTTCATGACATAAGCAATAAGAAAGATGAGAGTGGGCTGCTTTAAGCTCAAGAGTGTTTGGACAGGCCTGCAGAACCCCAGCAAAACAGCCATATTCTGCGAGGCAGCAAACACTTCTTCACAGCATTGTATGTTTGTGTGTAAAGTTTTTAAATCCCTTCTAATTTGTAACAACAGAAGCAAAATAAAATATTTATCGGAATCACCTTTGGCTCTCTCTGACAGGTACCAGTGAGGACAACATCCAGGTCTCCTGTGCTGTCTCGCAGAGAGTCCCCGCTGCCGTCTCAGCCCAACCAGAGGAGCGTTGGCAGGTCAGTGACGGACAAATTTAATTTATCCAACCGTGAGCAATTATTTAAAAATTTTAGACTAATTTAAAATGTGCAAAAAATGTAGAAGTTATTTATTTTCCACGTTAAAGGTATTATTTTTCCGCTGTGACGTTGAGCTATTACAATCCGACAAAAAAAAAAAAAGTTTCATCGGAATCTACTGATGGCAGCCAACAAAAGAAGCAGGAACTAGTGTCTGTTTATGACTTAAAGTCTCAAAATACAATAAAGTTTATTGTATTTGTCAAGTTATTGTTGTTAATTGATAAAATGTGAAAAGTTTCAGAGGTTAATAGTTTTGCAAGGTCCTGTGAGAGGTTTCCTTTACAAGCCATTCTTAATAACCGGAGGGTGGCTGATTAATAATCAGTCATCATGTCATGTCACCATAACTCACTTGATTTGTCAAACAGAACTGTACCATGACACTGAATAACACTGCACAGCAACAGAGACACATAAATTTATTCTAGACGGTTTACTTCAGGTTGTGCCGTTGAATTTTTGTGTCACAGTAATGTGGAGCAGCGCCCCCTGTGGGACAGAGTGGAGAAGCTGCAGTCTCGGCCCGGCAGCGGCAGCTCCTCGGGCTCCAACGCCAGCTCCCAGGCCAGTCCGGGTGACCGTTTCAGGCCACGTTGTGAGTCACCTGGTACTGTACACATGTCACATGCTTTACTAACAAACTGTGATTGCTAGAAGATTAAAAACAGCCTCTGTCCATGCTGCGTTTCTTCTCACTAACACTGTTTTGTTTTCATAAAGCTTCGTCTAAATCTGAAGGCTCGCCTTTGCAGCGTCCGGAAAACATCCCAAAAAAACAAGAAGAGAAGAACTCCTCCAGGCCTACTCGACCAGCCGTAAGTCCTCAATCTCAATAAAAATTAAAAAAAATGTGTCAATTTCCCAACTAGGCAAAAAAAAATTAACCAAGGAATAAACAATATTAATATTACCCCAGTTTTAGACCTGCTTAGTAATAGAAACCACTTCAAATACATTTTCTTTTTTTTTTATTGGCTTTTTAGATCAGTTTTAAACTGGACTTTTGTGTGGTCTTTTACCGTATTTTACTGTCCAAATTTCATAAAAAGTCTTTGAAACCAAAGTCTGGAATTTTGAAACAAAGTTCCCTGAATTCAGTGCAGATTTTACGAGTCAAAGTGTTTTCTCAGCCTGGTTTTTACTGATCAGATGTCCAGAAGTTGATCAAAACTGACAGGAAAGTCAAAACCCTGATTGCATACTTGATGGTGAACAGCTGGAACCGGTTTTTATTTTTTTCTTGCCCTCCTTTGTTTTCTGCCACTCTTAATTTTCCAACCCAGGGTGACATGGTAAGCGTCGTTCATGCGTTTGCGTCATCACGTCCTTGTTATGCTCAGGGTTCCTACACACTTTGGAAAAGCTTAGATTTTCTACCTGGGTTTTTGAGTTTGGGGTAAATATTGGAAAAATTGAAATAAGCTTGGAAAAAAAAGCATTTTTACAGACTTTATTTCTTTTCCCATTTTGTTAGATGCTGTTGTCCCTTCTCCTTTTCTTCTGTATGTCCTTCCTCTTACTGTTTCCTTCCTTCTTTATGTCCTACATCCTTCCTTCCACGTTCTTGTCCTTTGTTCTCTTTCCTTCCCTCCTTTCTTTAATTCTCCCTTCCTTCCTATATTAAGACCTTATTTCCTTCCAGTCTTTGTTTTGTCGGATTCTGTCGTGTGTAGAAATATCGGCCATATTTCACAGTGAACTTATTTTAAATTTTAAAATGATCCCAAAGAACAGAGAGCTCCGGAAACCAAAGTTTGGGAAAGTTCAACATATTTCCATGAACGATGTGTAGGAACCCATTATGACTGCACCTTCACTCCTCTCCCTGCATTGCACAAGTAAATGTGAATGATCATGATGATGATGATGATGATGCAGCAGCTTCTCTCATGCCTGCCTCCTGTTCACCACTCACCAACCCTCAGCTGCAGCTTCCTGAATCTGGATTTGAATGCAGACACTCTCCTGCTGCTTCTCCACATGTCAGAGCGGCTCCTAATCTCACCTGACCTTGTTGTCAGATCAGATTGCAGCCTGTTTGTTTTGTCGAGCATGTCGGGGAAATGTTCCCTCCCTTTTCCTGCTTGTGGTTGACTTTATAAAACAGCATCATGAGGTTCCTGATTATATGCTCCTAAGACGGTCTCAATGCATCCTGGTGACATTTTTACTGACTCCAAGGCCGAGTTTGTCTCTAAACAACCTGTTTGAACCTAGAAATGCAGTAAACTTACCTGATTAGATCTCTGCCAACTTGTAAAAAGTGAGGAGAAATTGGTGTGGCTTTAGCTTCAGATGTTTTAATGCGGTTCAAATGAGGAGTCTTTAATCTTGCAGGACCTGACTGCTCTGGCCAAGGAGCTGCGTGCGGTGGACGACGTGCGGCCTCCTCACAAGGTGACCGACTACTCCTCATCGAGCGACGACTCCGGCACCACGGATGAGGAGGACGAGGAAGAGGTGGACCAGGAGGCGGGAGAGGAGTCCACCTCAGGAGCTGAGGACTCCAGGACGGGGTGAGTCAAAGTGTTACACCAAAAGGAAACGTTAGCCTCAGAAAATTAAATATATGGAAGATTTTTATATATGAGTCTGGGGAAAGTCTGGAAGCTCGGAAAACCCAAACTGAGCTGACTGGTCCTAACCCTCCTCTGACCCCTTGCAGGAGGCTGAGCAATGGCGAGACCGATTCAGCTAAGACCATGCTGGTGGAAGACCTGGAGAGCGAACAAGCCACCACCCCCTCCAAAGACGGCACCCTGGTCATCAGACAGGTAGAAAACCTTCCTGACTGAAGCAAAAAATGTTCTAATTTGACAAAAATCCAGTTTTCATTTTCTCTGCCCAGGCTCCATGTTATTCATTCTCCTCTCTGCCTTGTTTTGCTGCATGTTGATTGTGTTGTGATGTTCCACCTTCACTGATCTTGTTGTTAAAATGCAGCTTGCGTTTACAGCTGGTGGTGTTGCTCTTCAAAGATAAATGACTGGATTATGCAATAATTTGCTAAAGTATTCACACCCTTGGAACTTTTTCATGTTTTGCTACACTTCACCCAAAAACAACAAACAAATTTGGACTGAATAGAGAAGAAGATGCTCTACTTTTTGCTCATCTGATATAAACTATGTAAAAAAAGCTGACGGGGTATGAATACTTTTGCATCTGGATAAAAAGTTGCAAAGCCCTGAAACCTGCAGCTCCTCTTCCTCTCCACCTGCTTGCTCGAGCCCAAGTGTGCCTGTTCTTGCTTCCAGAGCACAGCTGACACAAAGCGGTTGGTCAGTCTCTCATCTTCCTCCTCTTCCTCGCCCGGCTCTGGCCCCAGTCAGGGCGTCCCGGAGAAAAACGGCTTTCCGGGCCGCATTCACCACCTGCCAGACCTTATCCAGCAGAGCCATCACTCCCCTTCCTCTTCTACAGCCATCCTTTCCTCCATCTCCATGTCTCCCTCCTCCTCCTCTTCCTCCTTCCAGTCATCCTCTAGCCAGGCCAGTCCTGGTTTGTGCTCACAGATTCCCCTGGACGAGCTCACTGCCATAGAGGTACGTCGCCCTCACACCACAGAGGCAAACAAACAAGGAACGGACGGCTTGGGAATAAACAGGCTCAGAGGTTGTATTCAACTAAACATTTAATAATGTAAAACTAGGACTGGGGGATGAATCAGTTTTGATCAGTTAATCAAATGATTTGTTTTTAAAGATTTTGTTTTTGGGAAAAATCTGGATTTTTTTTTTAAGCATTCTTTTGGGTTTCAATAGTTGAGTGATGTCAGCATACCCGGGGCGGCCATCTTGTTTGAGAGGAGTTTCTGTTTGAACTTTGTATTCAGGTCAACTCTACGACAAAATGTAACATTTTTTATAGAGAAAATAGTCATAATGTTACATGAATAGAGTCTTAATATCTACAGAATAAAGTCGAGTGAAGTAGTAATTTTACTTATTAAATTATTTATTCAAGCTTTTTACTCATTAAAACAATTTTTATGACATTCTTATGGTTAAATTAGTCTGCTAATGTTATGATTATATTCTCACAATAAAGCAATAATTCTCCTAGAGTGACCCTAAAACTCTTGTACAGCTCACAGAAGGGATCGTTGAAATATAAGCCACTTCTTGAAAAATACTTTCTGCTATTTGTCATTTCTTTTTTTACGAAATAAAGCAAGAAAAAAAACCTTAAAATTGAATCTGGTAAGGAAAAAAAGTCCAATTTTATTTTAAACCGTATGGCCCAGGTCTAGTAAAACAAAATTATTTACAGCTACCATGAACACATCTGATCCTGTCTATACCGGCTGTTCAGTCCTTGGCTGTTGGTTCCCGTCTGCATCCTCCTGGCTTCACTTTTGCCGCCGTCTGACTCGACTGACACCTGGTTTTAATCCCTTCAATCTTCTTCTTTCCTGCTCCACAATCCACTGCGTCAAACTCCCGCTAACATCGGTGCCTCCAGCTAGCAGAATGTGGCCACAACATGGCGGAAACTAAACCGGATCTTTGGATTAACGACGGCGAGATGATTCTGACTAGAACGACTTGCATTTCTTGTGATTAAAGAAATCTTTGTTTGTCCTCTAACAAATCACAGCGGCCTGCACCTGGAAAGACTTTAATTTTCTTCAGCTCAGTTCTTATTATTGTCTCGTTTGTTTCATTTAAAATGTTTCTTCTCTCGCCTGTCTCTGAAAAACTAACATTTTGCACGTGTTTAAACATGTTTTACTGCTCGTTTGTGTCGATAAAGTTCAGCTTGAAGTGGTTTTGTAAGAATTTATTGATGGTGTGTAAAAGAAACAACTTTGTTGTTCTCGCCATCTGACTTTAAATCTGACTAAACGTTTCCTGTTTTAGGTAGCATCGACAGAATTATTTCTATTTGCTAAATGTCAAACATAATGACATAATTTAGCCACTTTCATCTGTTTTAAGAAAACATGCACAAAAACGCAACATCAATGGAACGTGCAGCTATCATGCCTTTCAGGTAGAAGACTTTCTTTTGTGTGCAAAAATCAACATAAATAGTAAGATTAAAGTTTGCAAAGTCACTCAGATATTTTTTCTGCTGAAATTTAAGTTGGCTATAATGACCGTCGTTACATTTTAATGTTAAAAAATGTCATTATTCTGACATTCAGTATATAAGATTTGCTAAATATAATGACCGACCAAAAACAGGAAAGGTTTAGTGTGATTTAATTTCAGACACGGTTTTCAAATGTCTTCTTCCAGCTTTGCCTAACTAGTTCTGAAGGTTCAAGACTTCAGAGCTGCTTTCCTATTTAAAACTCTGGTTTCTGTCTTAATGTCAAATATCTTCCAGTCCCAGTCAGAGAACAACTCCATGTCCAAACACAAGTCCTCTTCATCGTTCACACCCTTCATTGACCCTCGTCTTCTTCAGATATCTCCATCCAGCGGCAGCTCCCTTAACAACATGGGTAAGGCGGCCATGTTGTGAAATATTGAAACACTGTGTGTAATTATTTGTATTTCTTGTATTAAAAAATGTACTCTGTGTTATTTTTAAAAGCTCAGTTATGTGTGCCCTTTAAAATAAAAGCAACTTACACTTTATTTATACTTTTAAACTATTTTAGGGCTTTTTTTCTATCTAAAACTCTCATTAGTTTTACTACACATCTATAAATATTGGATGAATATTTGGAAAATGTACCTCCATACTGTTATGTACGGAACAAGACTTGTTCCTGTTTGGCATCTAGAAGTCTTAAAATGGCAAGAAATGTTTAATAAAACATTTTTATGTCAGATTAAGCATCTACAAACAAAGTCAGGTTTATCTTAAAGCCTTTTGCACATATTAGCCCCTAATCACAGGAAGTTAGTTTAGATTGAGAGTGTTGTATATTTAAAAAAAAAAAAAAAAAGTCCAACCAGAACTGCTTCTGTCTGCCTCCTGCAGCTGGATTTGGTCAAGAAGGTCGGCTCGCTGACCCACTGAGGTCCGACCCGTCCCGTAAAGGATCGGTGGTCAACGTCAACCCTGTCAACACGCGTCCACCGAGCGACACTCCAGAGATCCGCAAGTACAAGAAGAGGTTCAACTCTGAGATCCTGTGTGCAGCACTCTGGGGTAGGTGGTGAAATAAAATTTAAAACGTCCAGAAATGGGAGCTGGTTGACTTTGACCTGGACAGGTTGGTTAATTTGTTGTCCTGTGTCTGTTTCAGGAGTGAACCTGCTGGTCGGGACAGAGAGTGGGCTGATGCTACTGGACCGAAGTGGTCAGGGGAAAGTCTACCCACTGATTAACCGGCGTCGCATCCAGCAGATGGACGTCTTGGAGGGACTCAACGTTCTGGTCACCATATCAGGTGAGGATTGCACAAATCTCTCATGGATTTCCAAATTCAAAATCTCTGTACTTTCTATGCAAAGCCGGTTCTATGGTTCTGCTCTGGGTTGTTGCAGGTAAAAAGAACAAGCTGCGAGTGTACTACCTGTCGTGGCTCAGGAACAAGATTTTGCACAACGACCCTGAAGTGGAGAAGAAACAGGGCTGGGTGAACGTGGGCGACCTGGAGGGCTGCGTCCACTACAAAGTCGGTATGTTTTGTAGTTTGTTTAATTTTTATTAATAAATGATATATTTGTGAACCAGAAATCCTTGAAAAGTCTTATATTAGATGATTACCTGAAAGTTTTTCTTTTTTTTTCTGAACATTGCAGTGAAATACGAGAGGATTAAGTTCTTGGTGTTGGCCTTGAAGAACTCTGTGGAAGTGTACGCCTGGGCTCCCAAACCCTACCATAAATTCATGGCATTCAAAGTAAGGAGCATGACAGATTCAGTTTTCTAGTCGAAGGATTTTTACCCCTGAAACTTTCACATTTTGTCACATTACAACCTGATTCTGAAAACACCCATTTCCTCTCTGAATCTAACACACACCTGGCTGGTCTTTAGTCTTTTGGCGACTTGGTGCACAAGCCTCTGCTGGTCGACTTGACTGTGGAGGAGGGTCAGAGGTTAAAGGTCATCTACGGCTCCTGCTCAGGCTTCCACGCCGTCGACGTGGATTCCGGCGCCGTCTATGACATCTACCTGCCCACACATGTAAGCGTCCAGGCCCGGACCATGAAGCCACAGCGTTGTTTTCCGCTCTTTACCGCCTAATTTCCTGTTTCTCCAGATCCAGACCAACATTCAGTGCCACGCCATCATCATCCTCCCCAACACGGACGGCATCGAGCTGCTGGTGTGCTACGAGGACGAGGGCGTCTACGTGAACACCTACGGACGCATAACCAAGGACGTGGTGCTGCAGTGGGGAGAAATGCCGACATCAGTGGGTGAGGAGGCATTCCCACACAGAAACTAAATAAACGTATCATCAGCTCATGAAGGTAACGCGCTCCTTGTTCTGCCGCAGCCTACATTAGGTCAAACCAGATAATGGGCTGGGGGGAGAAGGCTATCGAGATCCGCTCGGTGGAGACGGGACACCTGGACGGCGTCTTTATGCACAAAAGAGCCCAGAGACTTAAATTTCTTTGCGAGAGGAATGACAAGGTCAGAATGAAATGCTTTTTTTTAACTTAGCATACTTCTCTCGCGATCAGTACTTTAGTTTTACTTTTTGGTATCGGTATCTTTTGTTCCACCCAAACCATCGTTTATTTTTTGTTGTTGTTGTTTTTTTAGGTCTTTTTCGCCTCGGTGCGTCAAGGTGGCGCCAGCCAGGTGTATTTTATGACCCTGGGACGCTCCTCCCTTATGAGCTGGTAGCCAAGGAGACGACCTCGCCCATGCGGCGACGAGCCGACGACAAACCGTCCTGAGCCTGACCTGGAGGAGCTCCCTCTCACACGCTCAGGCAAAACCAACCACAGTTTGGACTGTAACCATGAAAATGAAGCGGGAACAAATGGAGGCGTGTTAGGTTTGTCAGCTTTAGCTCTGTAGTCGCCTCGCTGCCCTGCGCTTTCCTCCATCTCCACTGAGGGAACAACGGTAATCGATTTCTTCTGTGTCACGGTAAAACTTGTATGTAATTAACAAATTGTCCGGAGGGGTCGACAAAAGGCAGCTCTTGCTGTTTGGAAAAACAAAACTCGATGTGCCAGAACTTGTGTAGCTGTCGGCCTCCCTGTCAAGCATGTTTCTGAATAACTCCAGTCCTCCCCTCTGATCGGTGCTTGACGTGCGAATCTGCGTCTTCACTTTGTTCGCCTTAAAGTGAAAACTCCTATAGGGACCTTTTGATTTATCTGTTAAACACAGGGTACAGGATCAGCAGCTTGTACATACTAACTACAGACTCGTGCAGGTTTTCCAGTCACTTTTACCACTTTGCCTCATTGTGCTGTAAGTTATGGTTGACAGTATCCCTGTTGGTGACGTCATGACGCAAAATTACACCCAGTTTTTTTGTTGTTTTTTTTAAATACACTGTATATTTTGTATGTGACTTGCTGCATATAAATAAACGGCAACAAAGCAGGACACATCAGATGAGCTGTAAAGGAAAAATCCACACTATTTATCCTCAATCTGTAATATTTTTAGGGCTCTAACTTTCTCATGAAATGTTTGGTTTGACTCTGCTGTCGTCAGGTTTTGTTTTTTTTTTCTACTGGAAATATAAAAACACACAAAGTAAACACATCCAGAAATGTGACATTCATCTTGTTTTTTTCTTTTTATATTAGTTCCAAGTAGGGCTAGGGTTAAACTGTGAATTAGCATGCAGGATTAGCAGGGTGACGGGCTGGAAAAAGGGAATAAGAATCGGCTCGTCGTCTCTCTGCACAATCGGGACATTTACCCGTTTCTGGCTTCATCTGTAGCTTTACGGTTGCCTTAGAAGGGTTCCCCGTCGATTTTTAAATTGGAGCTAAACCCTGAAGACATTTGGATGTTGTGTACTGCTGGAACTCCTAAAACCAGCCACGTCACCTAATCTTGGACCTCTTTTTAATGACGCTTGGTTGTTTACATAATCATGTCCAGATCAAAAGGCATCCAAACCAAACCAATGTTTTACTTTTCATATCTGAAACCCATTCTTCACTTCACTTCCCTGCCCTTTCCACAGTTAAAATGCATCTGTGCTTTCATTCAGACAACACAACTTCCTAGCTGTCTTTGCTGTCAGACGGTGCCTTCAGGTGCGTCTGAGGGCGATGGGATCAATATTAGGTGCTTTTTTTTGTTGTAGTCTTGGGTTGATAAAATCAGTCGTTCTCACAGCAGTGTTACAGAACCACTTCAGATCATTTTTTTCTATTTAGATTTTGTTTCTGACATTTCTGTTCAGATAAGTATGCGACTGCAGTGGTTTTTAAATTGTAATGCACACCTTACGTTCAAGATGTTTACAGAAGCAGATGTTTTTTCTTTTGTTTTGCTTTTTTTTTTTTAAACCAGTGTGTGTCAGTATGAATATTTATGGTTTATTTTTAGGCTAGACTCCCCCCTGTTTTGTATTTTGTAACCCTCTTTGTATTATCATTTAGACGTTTCTGTGCAGGGATAATCAACTTCTGCTCAATAAGTCCACAGTGTCATTTCACTTGATTCCTCTGCATCCTTCGCAGTGCACAGTAGGCCGCTGGCTGCGTGGCAGAAGATTTTTTTCCACTACCCAGGTGACACGTTTTCCCTTAAACGTCACTCTGCCGTGCCTCTAATTTATGTCCTCTGTGTGTGCTATGGGGATTATTGTGTTTTACTGAAAGTCTTTTTTTTTTTCCCTCCATTGAATAAAATCAGAAGTGATTTAACAGAGTTGTCATTATTTTGTAAAACATCTATTTTTCTGTAAATGTCTCGGTTGCTTCTGATGGTGCAAAATATACTTCAACTATAGCTTGCTTAGGACAAGTAAGAAGTGGCTAATAATCTGTACACAGAATTTTTTTTATGTAGATTTTATTGCAAGTAACTTTAGGAAGATATAGGGGCTTGTTTTAAGTCAATACTTCTTGAATATTGATAAAAAGTACTTGTTCCACTTGTAGATTACTTCAGTTACAACATGGGAAAAATGTCTTGTTATTACAGGTGGAACTATTACTTTTTTAAATTAATATTAAGGATTTACTGACTTAAAATTGGTTTCTATATTGTGCTGAAATGTTACTTGAAAGATAAAATCACTTTCTATGAGGGATGAATAACTAATAAAGGGCAGAGTGGACCTCTTTAATCTGCCTAAAGAGTGGCTTTAGGACTGGTACTTTATGAAACTTTATATTTAGATTTAAAGCTAGCCATAATAAAAATATCACTTGTAGTTTTTTAGTCTAACCACAAGAGGGGGCTATTGCACCACTCAAGCAGAAGGCCTTTCTAGCAGGGCTTTGTAAATGAGTTTTAACACAAAGTCATAGCTTCCTGTTTTAGTTATATTTTTGAAAATTGAGACTTAAGCGTTTCATCTTAGTAAATATTTCAAATATTATGTAAATCTATACACTTAAATTGATGTATGGTAAAATAAATAAATAAATAAATGCTTAATGTTAGCTTTTGCCTCGTTTTTGTAACAAAACTAAGCGGTTAGATTTTATTGTGAAACTCCAAACCGGAAGATGCTGTGTTGCTCTATCAGCTCGACGGAGGTTGGTTGGGTCACGCTGCAGCCCCAGCCGGATGTTTTGTTGTGTCCGTCTCCGGCCCAGCATGGAAGGTTTTGCTCGTTTTCGCCCCGAACTGGTGCAGCGGCGTCCCTGACCGGGTAAGTGGCCGAGTCCGGCGGTGAGCTGAGCGGACTCGTTAGCCGGAGGAGCTGCGTGCTGATGCGGGTGGAAGCTGGAAGGGAGGTCGTGACGGTGTTGGGTTTCTGCGGTGGCCGTGCACGCCTCTGCGCGGGCCCTCCGCGACGTCTTAAATATGGATAGTGGAGCAGATTGTTGAGGAGGAGGATAGGGTGTTGTCATCCCATTAAAAAAATAAAAATGCATATCTGGAAATAAGAGCATGGATGTTGTGGACTGAAGAAGGCCGAGATTATGCATGTGTAAGGAAAGGGAGTCAGTTTCTTCCACCTGCTTTGTGTTTATATCCAAAACATGGACTCTGTGCATTATGTTTGAAGCAACAAAGTGGACATATTTAAATTAAATCTTAGTATGGTGATTATAATCTCCAATAAACCACCTTCTGTCTGCAGAAGTGTATATTTTATGGGTAGAAGCTGCACATTTGCAACTGTTTACGTTAATAACATGTTGAGGTGACGCATGTGGAAACTTCATCTCTGCTCCGTTTTCATCAGCAAAAGTGAAATAGTTGCGGGTTTAGTTGTTAGTAGTTGGAGGAAAATCTCCTGATCCAACAGTTTTCGATCATCGCTTATCCGATCAGTGATAATCGATGATTGATGGTGACATAATTGGCCCTCAGGCATTCATGTGTTTGTGGATTTTTAGGAATGCTGCTTCCAGAGTTTCTGCAGAGGGAAAGTTAGAGGTGCTGAGAATCATTTCCACACAGTACAAAACGACAAGATCATTTTTCATCCAGATTACTGCAGATTTAACATTAAAGCTGGAAGAAGTTCGGGAATTATTCATTGTGGTCTCATAGTTTACATCTCAAATTCAGCGTAAAATACACTTTATGTACCTGAACTAATTTCACTCATCCATCCTTCCTTAAATTCTCTCTGTAGAAATTAAAAGCTTAGATCTAGAAATTTAAGGTAAAGGGGATATAAAGTAAAGCTGAAGCAATTAATCCTGATGAATTGATTATTGACATAATCAACTAGTTTAGTCATTGATTAATCGTGGACTATGCAGATTCAAAAAAAGGCCTTTTGGTGAAAAATACATTTTATTCAGAGCAGTAACTAAGACCAAACTGAACAGAATTTATATACATGTTGCATTTAAGATAAAAACTCCTTTGTATGTAAATATTGTCAGTTTTGGCTTCAGTTGGTTCAAATTCACAAAAAGGAAAGCTGCCATTATATTTTAGGCAATAAAATGCTTGTCTTCTATTTCTAATATTGTATAAAAAATGTGGCTAAATTAACAATCTGCAGAATGTGTCAATGTTTTGTCCAATTTATTGTCAGAATGATCAACAGAATAATTGATTACAAAATTAACCATCAGTTTCAGCGTGTTGGCTTTTATTCAAACTGCGTTTCATTGCTTTTTGCTCCATGATGCTGCCATGTTTACGTCATGGAGACAAAGAGGAGAAAAGATTTGTGTTTCCCAGTCATCATCTGGCCCAAGTGTGCCACAACAATGCAGAAGAGGGACATAAACTTCTTGAACTCCCCACTTCTTTGCATTTCTCTCCTGCTTAAGCTCATCCGGCCTGTCCTTAAAGGCCGGACCGGGCGGTTCAGCCTGTCTCTCTGCCCCCCGCAGCAGCACCACCCCCAGCCTGAAACAAAAGAGAGAAGAGTGACTGTGGCGCTCCATAGCCAGGTGTTCCCCAAGCTGCAGCTGCCCTCCCCAGTGTCCCTTTGTGTGGCTCTATTGTTGGCCAGCCCTCCCCTCCTTGATTCATCGGCCACACAGGGGAAGCCCCTTTCAGGCTCGGGACAGGAGTGTGTGTGTTGGAGTGTACGCGTGCCTTAGGGAAGCAGGCATCTGCCCAGAGCCACTCCCCTCCCCCTCCTCATGTCTCGGTGTAAATCTGCTGCTCTCTGATTGGTGAAGAAGCTCCCACTTCAAACCAGGCGACGGCGGACATTGTTGCTCCATCTGTCCTGCCGCTCATTGTCCAACCGGCCTGCTGGAGGACGCCGTCTCGCTCCGGAAGATGCTTGGATGGAGCAACTTTGGCTCCCGGTTTGTGTCACCTGCAGCGTTTACCCTCATCTGCTCAGCGAGGATTTAAATATGTGGAAATGAGACACTCAGGTCTGTCTGGCTCTGGTGAGTGACATGGACCCTCCACCTTTCTGCTGGCAATTACACAATTATTCCCCTGAACCGAACCGACTCTGATATCGGAGACGTTTTGCAACACAATCAGGATATGTGCATGAGAGATTCAACCTGTTTGATCTAATAAATAGACCTGATAGGATAACAAATTTTGCTGGACTATAAATTGCCCCAGAAGTTATTGCGATAAATAATAATATTGTTATTTTGAGACCATTTTCAAGTAATTTAATGCAAGAACACAATGGTGAAGAGAGGTCAAGAAAGGCAGCAGTACACGTCATAATAGACAAGACAAAGAAATAAAATTAGACATTTAAAATTATAAAATACAAACAATTTGACAATAATGAATAAAAGAAACAGTGGCAATTTAAGAGCTGAAGCATAGGGAGTGTTGACAGGAGGTCCACTAAAGCCTCTGACCGTCTGGCTTTAGGGTGAACCTGATGGAAGATGTTTTCAATGTTTCCTCCAGTTGTAGATGATCTTCCACGCCTGATTCACGTTTTTCCTCTCATAAGCTCTTTGGCTCGCCGTCACTTCAACAGGAACGCCAAACTCAACGTCTGAGGTTCAAACACCAGAAACATCCTTCAAAAATGCTGAGTCATCATGTTCTAACCTTAAGCTCCTGCTGTGAAATGCTGGAGTGTGATTTTAGCTATTTTAATTAGAAGTGTGTCCTAAATGATTCCACTGAGTGTTAACTCACTATTGTTGAAACTTAACATGTTGAAACTTGATTGTTTGGGTTTGGATTTCATAAGGTGTTCTGTATGTTTCACGTGACAGAAAGCTGCAATATTTTATCAAAGATCTAATAGGAGATCTAAACTTTATGCTACAAGTTTTCTGATAGACTCAGTTTAATCCCATATCAATCTTTCTGGGGTGAAACAGGGAAAAGTTTGCATAGACGATTAGCTGTTGCAACAAATCAACCGCATGATAAATTAAATCGATATCAATAATTTTCTTTTTCTTAATTTATCATTTGTCTCTTTAATGTTTATTTGATCTTTGAGAATGTGTGCTTCCATTATTATGCCATTACCATTAAATTACTTGAACATAGCTTCAAAACAACTTCTGGGTCAATTTCTCATAATAAATCAGCAGCTTTTAATATGCTGTTTTTTTTAATATGATGAAGTACGATGCGTGGTCACCGTAAAATTAGATAATCTGGAATAATAATAAAAAAAATGTCCTGTTAAACGTCCCAATTTCATAATTTTCATAAACGAGCTCATAAAAGAGCTGAACGCTGAGGTGGAAAAATGACAACTTAACAAAAAGTAGGGTAAAAAAACACAAAATAAACTTCAACAATTCAAAAATTGGTCAAAAGTTCTTAAAAACATAAAAACATACCTAAAATAGTTCAGATATGAATACACATTGTCTCGAACTCTAAAATGATCTTCAACAACATAAACAAATCAAAGCTTTATTATTGATGTGCTTAGTAAGTTTTAAGACTTTAGAATAGCATTAGGACTTGAAGTGTCCCCTCCCCCACATGTTGCTAAATTACAAAGAACAGAAGCCGAAACAAATGCTTGCAGCTCAATTTGTGTTTCTCAAGATTTTTTAACGAATTAGTCTGAAAAAAGTATATGAAGACCGATTAGTAAACACACACACACTCTGTTACCCCCATCTGATTCTGCCTTTTTTTTTTCTACACTAACTTTTGCACGGTGGCGGCCGCGCATGCAGCCGTGCGCCGCCAAACGAAAAACCGCCTTTTTAAGCCGAGCCTCCCCTCCTCTGCACACACTCGCTGTAAGGAGTGTGTTACATATTCATCAGCGGCTCCATCGCAGCCAGCGACGTTTGAAAGACTCGCCCACCGGTTAAGAGAGACGGGGCTCGTTTGACGCTTTCATGTTGCACAGAAAAAATACAAATAAGAAGCACTAATGATGAATGTTGAATGGTTTTGGATTTTCTGGAACTCTGAATGAGATTCATCAGGTCTTTATTGTCCATTTTTGCACCGTCAGTAGTTTTGATTAGATTTTTTTAAAATACAAAATTTGCAGCTCTCCTGTTTTCCAGCATATTTACTCCATTTGCTTATCAGCAGCAGGGTTGTTGATTCAACTGCTTGTATCCTTGGGTTCTGCTGATGTGATGCTTCCTGTTGGACCTGAGAGAAGAGCATCCTTTAAAATAAAAGGTGGCCTCACTCTTTGTATGAGCATGAGTCACCTTGTGAGGTAGATCTTGTTCATTTGCTCTTGGGCATCATCGACGCCCACAGTGGTAAATACCAAGGCCCCGATCCTAATCACTGCTGCAGCTCTAATGTTGTTCGTGAGGCACTCTTCAGCCCAGCTCGTCCCCCATATAGGACTTCTTTTTTTTTTTTTTTTTTTTTTTTGCTCGGGTAGCCGCTTGAACGCTCCTATCTTGGCATGCTTTCAGCAGCTGTAGCTTAGCAACAGTAGCTCGGCAGCTCCTGTTTCATAAAATGCTCTCCACCCTGCTGCCCCTCCCCTCCCAGCAGCTCCGAGTCGTCTCACCTCCCCTCGTCTGCTTTGTCCAGATCATGTTTGACTTGTTTTCAGGGAAAATCCAGACTTCCGAATCATCTGCACAAAACATTCGCATTTTATTTTGTTTAATTGCAAATATTTCTTGTAAAAACCTTTGTAAGGTTTCTCCAAATCAGCCGTTGCTGGACATTAATACGTTTTCAGGTTTAAATGGACAGCAAAGAGCAGCAGATATGCTTCAGAGAGAAACATCTAGTGTCTTTCCTTCATTCTCAAACTTCTTTCCACTTGACTTCATTCTGTTCTGGCAGGAAAACACCTTTGAGTGCTTTTCATCAAGAAAAAACTCTTAAATTATAATTTAATGCTTATAAATATGCCAAAATATTATAATGTTCACAAACAGGATTTTTTTTGTGGAAGACTTCTGACTTTAGCAAGTTCCAGTTTCCCTTTTTAAGTACAATTCAAGTCAAAAATACGTCGTTGATCCAAATGAGAAGTTAAATGTTGCAACTCATAATGCAAGTTTCTTCAAAGATTTCTTTTAGATGCTCTGTGTCACAGCGATCTGGTTTTGTATGACCGTTTGCATAATTATATAGTTATACTATAATTCAAATTATCTGCAGACATTTTACATTCTTCTCTTAGTAATTATACACAGCGGTCTTTGCATGTTTTGAGGAAAACCCAACATGTTTTCACAGCTCAAAAGAGTAAAAAAATAAGTCCAGCCTTCCTGTTACCAGCTATCTCTTAAAAAGTAGCAGCCTGAACGAACCACAGACATGAAAGCAGAGGAAAAACAATTTCTTCTGGCAGGAGGAACTTTTTCAGGCAGCAGCTGCTGGAAAGGTGAGATTTTTGAGCTAAAAATGGCCAAATTGTTGCATCTCTGAGCAGCTTCACCATTAAGATAAATGCAGTCAGGGAGTTTATTTTGAGGTGGTAACATGCAGGTTTTGCCAGATATTTGTAGCGCCTCATGGTGGGAGGGAACATATGGACCTTAATTACAAGGTTGACTGACTGGGGGGGTTAACGGCTGGATGTCTTGTTTTCATATAAAGTGGTTCATCCCGTGTTGCTCTGTAGATTAATGTGCTGTGGCACAGCGCTTTTTAAAACATACTGAGGTCAGCTTCCTGGGGAGGGGGGGTCCATTAATTCATTAATTACAGTGAGGGGGGCCTCTTTGGTTCTTTGAGTGTGCAGCACGTAGACAGAACCAAAGTAGATTACATTATAAATGTACAGAAACATAAAGAGAAAAAAGACATTTTTATTTGATAAGATTGTTTTTAAAAAGCAGTTTCTGGCTGCTGTATGTCGATGTGTTGCAGCGTGACATCATGTATGGAGGGAAAAAACTGCCAGCAGATTAAGACTGCTATTGGTTTTGCTATGCTTTGCTACTAATTGTCAACACTTTAGTAAGTTGATAAGAAGGTCAGGAAAATGTTTTAATTAAAAAAAAAAAAATAGCAAGGGGAAGGGAAGTAGGTCAGTTATGCTAGCTTGACTTTGACAACCTTATGTTCTGCAGAATTTGATGCAACAGGTAACCTACATACCAACTCTCTGAGAAATCATCAGCAGAGAAGATGTTTAAATTACCACTGTGTTATTTTCCCATTGTTAATAATCCGAAAATAAGCATAAAGCTTGGAAACATGAAACTGTAACAGACTGAATGTTCTGTACTTTGTGTGGGAAATGTCTGCCTGTTTTTTTGATGTTGAGTCCTAACACATTAGTGACGTTGTTGTCAGTTAGTTGCTATGGCAACGGGTCAACACAGAGAGCGCAAGCGAAAAAGAAAACGAGTGGTTTTCGGTTGCTCAAGAATTTTTCTGTGTTGTTTTCTCCTTTGCAGTGCTGCACTGCACTAAGACCAGGTTTCATTCTGGTCACGGAAGTGTAAACAATGCTACGGATGATACGTAAAAGAATAGAATAGTCCTTTTGCCTTCCAGCATTGTGCACATGCGGATGTAAACGATAGCATGCAACGTGTCTATGCCGGCTGTATGAATGCTAGCTTGGATGACGGGGAAAATATTGCTTAAAGTGATTAACTCCTCTTCGTCTCCCCCTTCAGGCAGATGAGTGGAGCTTTGTGAAGGAGCGCTGCTCGGCCCGGTGTGCTGGATGTCTGTGACGGATCCATGGGCCAGAAGGACCATGTGGAGGCGGGAGCAGTCCTCGACCTGGCGCCGGACCTGGAGTATCTCCACGTAGCAGGGGCCGACCGGCAGGCTGGCGGCCTTGACGGACCCCCTGCTATGGAGGAGCAGGCGGAGAGCTTCACCACCACCACCACTGTCGGTTCCCCTCCGGAGGAGAGCGGTGGGTCTGATGGCGAGTGCAAGACTGCGCCGCCGGCCACGGCAGACTCAGACGGAGGAGAGGTCAGCTACACTTCCAGTAAAAACACCCACCAGCCGCTGTGCCGCACGCCATGTGTAGATCTGGGCACAGAGGGGCCTCCGGAGCCTCCGTCGGATCCCTCAGGAGAACCGGAGCGGGAACCGCCCGAGCCTCCAGCCGACTCCCCCGCACCACAACCAGAGCCCAAGCTGGCGGGGAAGGACTACCAGGCGAAGCTGGAGTTTGCCTTGAAGCTGGGTTACTCTGAAGAGACTGTGCGCCAGGTGCTGTCCAAGCTCGGACCCGACACCCTCATCAACGACATACTGGGCGAATTGGTCAAACTGGGCACCAAACCTGACAGCGAGCAGCCAGCAGGAATATTGACCTCTACCTCATCGTCTTCATCTTCCTCGTCTTGTGGCTGCTCTGACGTGCTAGATGGGCAGAGATCAGACTCTCCACTGCCCTCTGAGTCTGTCTGTGACCAGGACAACCTGCGACCGATCGTGGTGGACGGCAGCAACGTGGCCATGAGGTGAGAAGGAACACTTTGGCCAGGCATACCCAGTTAAATGTGTCATCTATAAACCTGGTTCAATCCGTCTCCACTGTCACTGTTAGTGGTATATAAAAAAAATTATAAAAAAGAAACACTGAGACTGGTGGCCCGACAGGCGTCTAATACACTGGGAAAAACCCTGATTATTGTGAAGTTTGATTGAATGGAATCAGGAACTTTAAGTAAAACAGGCAAATATAATGTAAGAACACGCATTTAACATTTACAATGCATATAAAGATATATCTTTGTTATGCTCTACAGTCATGGAAACAAGGAGGTGTTTTCCTGTCAGGGCATCCAGCTGGCTGTAGACTGGTTTGTGGAGCGCGGCCATCAGGAAATCACGGTTTTCGTGCCTGCTTGGAGGAAAGAGCAGTCCCGCCCTGATGCTCCAATAACAGGTAAGTGCAAGCAAAAATATTTTCTTTAAACAGTGCAATTACTTCTCTCTATAACATCCGTTACCTGAATTTTTCCCGCTTTTTCAGATCAGGAGATCCTGCGGCGCCTCGAGAAAGAAAAAATCCTGGTATTCACCCCCTCACGGCGCGTCCAAGGCCGGCGCGTGGTCTGTTATGACGATCGCTTCATCGTCAAGCTGGCCTATGAGTCAGATGGCATCATCGTCTCCAATGACAACTACAGAGACCTGGCTAATGAAAAGCCTGAGTGGAAGAAGTTCATTGACGAGCGGCTGCTCATGTATTCCTTTGTCAATGACAAGTAAGGATTTAGCTGCAAAAGAATTGCGACGTGTGGGTCTTTAGTTTCAAATTAGAAAGCCATTATCAAAGAGGAGGCTTGTCTTGCTCCTTAAGGAAGAACCTCAGGTAGGAAAAGGATTACCAGCCTTTAAATGAACCTTTTGTTTCAGATTTATGCCTCCAGATGATCCTCTCGGACGTCACGGCCCCAGCCTGGACAACTTCTTGAGGAAAAGGCCAATCCTGCCTGAGCAGAAGAAACAACCCTGTCCATATGGTGAGAAAACAACAGGAAAAAAATCGTCACTGTGTCCAAACACACTCTTGTTACAATCAACTTAAAGCAGTGGTGTCTAAAGTTGGTCTTGAAGGATTGTTGTCCTGCGTATTTTAGATGTTTACCTGAATCAAAGGAAAGAGTTCTTGGTTTGCTGTTGTAGATTTACCTGCTGAAAACTGGTTTGAATCATATCTGTTGGAGTAGGAAATCATATAAAAAAGGCAGGATCATTTAAAGTGAGGTTGTGCCACACCAGCAAGTCCATATCTGAGTGGATCTGTAGGACAAAATAAAGGTTTTTGATTGGCTTTGAAACAATTGGAACAATTCTGGGAAAAAGAGTGGGTTGAAAGTCCTTCACACTGATTATAGTTGTTGCTGTCACTGTCATTACAGCCAGTTTCTACTTTACCTCACACACTGCTCCTCATTTCCTCTCTCCCTGACTCTCTGTTTAAGGGAAAAAGTGCACGTATGGCCACAAGTGCAAGTACTACCACCCTGAGAGAGGAGCTCAGCCTCAGCGCGCCGTGGCCGATGAGTTGCGTGCCAGTGCCAAGAGCTGCGTCCCCTCCAAGAACCAGGGGGATGCTGGACTAGTGAAGAGCCACAGTGTGCCAGCTGGCACCATCGAGGCAAAAAATGGTGCCCCGAAAAGGCAATCGGATCCCAGCATCCGAGCTCTGTCGTACAGTGACGCTGAGGAGAAGCTACTGGTGAAAAGTCGACTAGAAAGCCAGAAGAGCAACATAGGTGGGAGCAGCAGTAGCAGTTCTAGTAGCAGCACCAGCTGTAGCGGAGGTTTAGCTGTGTCTTCAGCCCTGGCAGGACCCTCACCTGGTTTTGGTCTTTTGCAAGACCAACAGTCAAGATCAGGGACACATCTACCGGCCCCCAGCCATGATCTCTACCCTCACTGTGAGACTCCAGACTTAAGCTACTACTCTGTAACACGGGCCTACTCTGGCCTGAGCCTCTCCTCCCGACGAAGCCCGGACTGCCGCTACCCCAACGATCAGGAGCTGCGGCACGGCTCGATGGGCTCCGCAGGTTCTGAATGTGGGAGTGAAAGCAGCATCAGTTGTGGTAGCAGTGACTCGTATAGTGACCGATCCTGTCCTGGATGCCCCCCAGAACCTTTGTTAGAAGAAAGCGTTCATTTCCCCAACCCCGCTGGCCGCCTGTACCCTCATCACATCGCTTCTAACCATGAGCTGTGCGGTCTGCATGCGGCAGATTACCCAACCATCCAACACAACCACACCTCTAATCCAGCCGTTCTTTCCTACCATCTGAATGCTGCGTGTGGGCAGAGCTGTGTTCATGAGCAGCCTCCACCAGAGGGACTCCCTAAGCGACCCCTTTACCCTCTGCCTCCTCACCTCCAACACCAGCCGCTAGCTGCCCGCTCCAGCTGCCCCGGCGACTACCACTCTCTGCCTCAGTCCAACCGTCAACCCCCTGGATCTCCCATTGGCCGCTGCCTGGCCCCCACTCGCAGTGAAAGCGTATCTGACTCGCATCTGTACGAACATCTCTCTGCGTCTCACCACCACCATCGACCGAAAACGCTGCCCAGCTGGGAGACCTATTACAGACAGCCGTCACTCCCACCGTCGAGGTACGAGCCGTCAGCCTACCAGAGTCTGCCTGATACGCATCAGTCATCCTGGCATCCCGCACCGTGGCCTCAAGAGGGCTACAGCTCGTCTCACCCAGCTCTGCACCCGTCCCCGACACGTTACCTAGGCCACCCGCCGCCACCAGCCCTCTCCCCCCACCCTCCTTACCCGCCTCACAGCTCCCACCTCGCTCTTCCGTCACACCCTCCTCCTCCGTACAGGCCGCAGCACCCCGAGTCCCCCATGCACGGTCGCTACGAAGACGTGAGGGAGAAGGTGTACATCGACCTTTGCAACATCTTCCCCTCGGAGATGGTGAGGCGTGTGATGGCTAGGAGCCCCCATGTCACCGACCCCCAGCAGCTGGCTGCCGCC
Organism: Brachyrhaphis roseni; assembly: GCA_903066815.1. Classification (NCBI taxonomy): domain Eukaryota; kingdom Metazoa; phylum Chordata; class Actinopteri; order Cyprinodontiformes; family Poeciliidae; genus Brachyrhaphis; species Brachyrhaphis roseni. Next base: position 81,280 of record CAEFZY010040505.1, read on the forward strand.
ATCTTGGCAGAGAAAGCTCAAAGTGGCTACTGAAGAATCCCCTCCCGTTTGGACAAGCAAAAGAAATAAGTCAAGAACTTTTAAGCAATGTAGGTGCAGTCTTAAAGGGGCAGTATTATATATTTTCAAGCATATAGTAATTATAAAAATGCTCTATATGGGTGTCAAAAATGACTTAAAAATGCTTTAATTTAATCAAAGATGAAAGAATCAAGGCAGCTCTCCAGGTAGGTTTTTGATGAGGGAATGACATCATAACTTGATGTGAAGCTCTAAAAAGTCTACTTTACATAACACCGCCCCTTTAAAGAAATACCTGGAAGATGCTAATAAAAACCGCAGCTCTGATCTCTGTAGGAACAATGATCTTTGAGAATCTCTTACCCAGATGCCGCTGTTCTTTTGTTTTTAAAGTACGTCTTTAACAAGCAAAACTACTTATACATGACTGCCTGCCCAAAGGAACTTTTATGATTTTACATTGAAATTATAACTTTGTCAGTTGCTACATTAATAATGGTGATGATCAATTATTAAGCATGTATGATACATGGATGTATTGTACTCTTGCTAACACAAAATACTGTTTTAATGTTTTTCTAGGATGCTAAAACACATTTTCAGCTTTATATCCAAAACTGCTGGTCTTTCCTACGGAGTATTCTGACTTTTCTTTTGTCTGTATTTAATTATGATGAAGTCAAGCTACAAGACACGTGGCTAATAATTCAGTTACTTAACTTTGTACTACAAAGAACACGAACCCTAATTTTGCAGTCTGGTGAGAAACACTTTTATATCATATACGCCTCATGTTGTTGAAGGAATGCCACTGACGTCAATAAGAATTAGCTTTGACTGAATAAGGCCGTTTAGAGAAACCTGCAGAAAAGCAGTTGTTTAGGTTAAAGTTCACATGTGCGATGTGCTTGGAAATTAGTTTAAAAACGCTTAAAAACTATGTATTTACAGATTAGTGATCTTTATGCTACAGTTCATCCTCTGGTACTTGGTCTGTTTCCTGTATCAATCTTTTTGTGTGTGTGTTGTGTTGTTTGCTGGGGTTTTTTCCATGATTGTTTTAAAAAAAAAAAAAAAGGGTGTTCAAAATGTCGTCTTATTGAGACGGCAGTCTTTTTTGGTCAGAGTTGTAAGCCGTAGAGATGGGTGACCCTGTCCTGTGTACCTTAGTTTTAGTAAGGGACATCTCTCTCATTCTCTCTCTCTGTAAGACTTTTGGGTCAACTCTGGTTATCTGCTTCAGTTCAGGCGCATCGTCGACAGCAAGTGTAAATATATTTAACCGTTTCCTTCGCTTTGCTTTCGGGGCAGTAGAGTCTGCCGTCGTCTGGAGCAGATCCCAGCTGAATTCACGCTAGACGGAGAAAAACCCTGTTTGATACAAATTGTATCATGAACTAAGTCGCTGACATTATATACAGTACATGGACTTGTTGATGTAATGCGAAATGACAAAGTGCACTGACAACCGTTCAGTTTTAATCGCAATTTTACAACTTTTATTCTTAAAAATAGCTTTGCGACAATTCATTTGAATATATTTTTTTGAAAGATAGTTGCAGACCTACTATGTTTAGGTATCAACTACATTACTTGTTTTCTTTGGGTTTTGTTATTGGCTACGTTGGTAAAGATGTGTAAGCAGAAACCAATTGTACATTTACACAATCGCAATAAATGAGGAAAAAGTACAATTTTCACATTTCTGTTTAACATGATGGATCTTTTTACACATCGATAGCAGGGTGGGCAATAACAGTGGAAGCTGCTGTAAATAACCAGTAAAGTGATTGACAGCCTGATTTTACTCTAAGGTTGGGATCACTACGTTTTTAAATCTCCATTCTCCATTTATTTGTTTTATTTAAGTAACACAAGTTGTAATGAAAGAACTTAAAACAATTTCTCCCAAGTGATGAATTCAGTAGAGTTCATTCATGATTAAAATAATATGTAGATGTTATCCCTGTGGCCATTTTGAATTTCTCTAACACCCAAATAGCATTACTTTCATCACACATACACACCCTATACTTACTCTGTTTGATTTGACCATTTATTTGGGGCGGACAAAATAATGAAGATGTTTTCTAAATCCCAATGGGACGCATGGTTATTTATATATATAGTCAAAATGATTCGAATTTAAGTAATTTAATAAGCAGTTTTTAATATTTTTGTGAAATCTGCTTATCAAAATACTATAAAGCACTGAGCATGGTTTTGATGAAATTTTCTTCAGATTTGTTTCTACCCTGATGATGTTTTGCCATATAATTGCAAAAAAGCACTTAGAAAAAAAGACTAAAGGGGATTATATTACTTGAAAACGCAAAACTTTTCAATTAGAAAGAATTCAAACCCCCATTTGAAGTTCAAAATGGCTACCAAGGAGGGTAGCTTGAGTGAGCCTTGTTACAAGCTTGCTTCATAGACCATGGTGACATTGTACAAATATCTGTTTAACTGTACAATAATACTGAGAGAGAATTATTTGTGCTTATTGAAGAAGCGCCTTCCCTCTGGCTTCCTGGCACTGTGTGTCAGTGTGGCGACTGAGCGTGGGCCCAAAGTAATGCCTCTTCATGGCATTGTGCTTATGACACATCCGATAATCTGAACTATGTTCAGCTAACTATTATGCATGAAGTTTTTTTAATTCTTACGTTTCTGCATGAGTTGTTTTTGTTTTTGTCTTGCCATGATGTTACAGACAGGCCTGTAGGTTTAAATGTTTGCTTGCTTGTACATTTTCTGAGCAGCTACGACAGACCAGGATGTTTTATTTATGAAGGGGGCGTCACCTCCTCTTCTCTTTACTGCATCCTGTGGTAACATCTGACTTGTAAGTATTTTAAAATTGACTCGGAGGCTAAAAATCCAGTTTCACATTTGTTACATTTTCTCAATAAACTAACAGTGTAAAAACTTAAACTGTAATTGTGATTGTTCAATAAAGGCAACATACTGCTCAAAAATACACTTCAGGTAGTTTGTCTTAATTTTGGTCTCTACCAACCATTTCACTTATTTTGAATTTTTGTAGGGAAAAGTATCCTGATTTATGGTTTTTGCAGCAGTTAAATTATATATATATATATATATATATATATATATATATATATATATATTAAAATCTATTTAAATACCCAAAAGTAAATAAATCAACAAAAAACAACTGAATATATACATCAAA
>CAEFZY010040506.1:0-95791 GCA_903066815.1 Brachyrhaphis roseni
CTATCTATCTATCCATCCATCCATCCATCCATCCATCCATCCATCCATCCATCCATCCATCCATCCATCCATCCATCCATCCATCTATCTATATATAGACAGTATAGAGGCAGTATAGAGGCAGTATTGTGTAAAATCAACTTTTTTTAGTTTTACATCACGTTATAATGTTATTTCCTCATAAAAACATAGCTGAATTGTTGCTTTTGATTGATTGATGATAATTTATTTCAGACAGACATTTCACCTGCAAAGCATAATAATAATAATAAAGACTTTCATGTTTATAAGTGTAAATACAATACCTTACTTTGATTCTTTCATGCATGTTTGAGAAACCCGTTAATCTGCATGGCAACCATTGAGCTGTGAAAAACGCCTGGATGGACCTAGCCCCGCCTTCGAGATGCAGTTCCTCCTCAGAGCTGCAGTTTCCAGGCTTCTTAGCTTCTGTGATTCCCCCACTCAGCTCCTTCAGACTAGCCAGGAGCAATTAGCAAACACCTGGTAGAACTGCACATCTGTTGAGCTTCTCAGTGAAACGCTGGTAAAAAAAAAAAAAAAAAAAAGTTGTTAAAGGGTTAATAGAGGAGCCATGTTGTGATGACTTCCTGAAGACGGAGTTTCAGAAAAAGCAGGTGTTTTTAAAGTGATAGAGGCCCAATTTCAAGGCTTGAATTACAAAGTTAATTTCCTTTTAAGTCATATTTGATATATACTGTATATATATATAAAAAAGTATTACACAACATGCTCCCTCTGCTCCTCACACTCAAACCTCCATGTGTTTGTGTTGTCACTTTCAAGACACAAACACGACTTAGCTTAACAAACGCTTGGTCTTATATATATATAACACAACAGAAGGTAACATAATTAATTGATTGTGCTTTAAAATGAGAATAAAGTCATAATATCATGACACTAATATCATAACACTACATCTTTATTCTCAAATTATTTCAGCTTTATTCTCATAATTTTTTTTATTACGGACTTAATATGTTTGTGCCGCTAACACTTTAAAGACATTAATAAATGTTTCCAAAGGTCACCAAAGGTTAAGCATCCCTACCCAAACATTTACAAAATCAAAAAGTCAACTGTGCTTCAAACATTTTAGTTGCACAAATATAACAAAATTAATTTACATCAATTTTGTTTGGTGGGAATGGCAGGTTGATGTCTGGTGACATCTGTATTTTTGGTTTAGTTTCTAGTGCAAATATCTTAGTACACTTGAAATAAGACAAAACTGCCCTATAAGTAACGTTTCAGCAAGACATAGGAGCTTGTTTTAAGCCAATAATTCCTTAATTTTGATGAAAAAGTTCTATGTACATTGACAGATTATTAACTTATAACAAGACATTTTCCCCATATAATAAGTTAAATAATCTGCCAGTGAAACTAGAACTTTTTCATCAATATTACTGAATTATATACTTCAAACAAGCTAATATATTTTGCTAAAAAAGCTACTTGTAGGTTAATTTGGTCTTATTTTAAATGTAATAATATATTTGCTCAAAAAACTAAACTAAAAATACTTGGTAAGATTTTGTGTTTTTGCAGTGTACTTTTGCTGCTTTGGGTTTTATGTCTTTTTTTCACAACATCTTGCCAAGTATTTTATGTCTAAGTTTTAGTGCAAATACATTAGTACACTTGAAATAAGAGAAGACAAGTAACTTTTAAGTGCGGCAGGACTTTAAGTGAAACATCCCTTACAAAAAAATCCCATGAAAATCATTTTCATGGGATTTTTTTGTAAGGGATTCCTTAAAACTGATGAAAAATTATTTGCTCCACTGCCAGACTCATTCACTTCAAGCAAGACATTTTCCTGTGTTTCCCATTTCTTGCTGAAAAGTTAATTATAAATTATTTTTGTCTTATTTCTACTAAGATATTTGCACAAGAATAGACTGAAAATTTTGTGTTTTTGCAGTTTTGAATTTGCAGCAGAATGGCTGCTATATATTCAACCTAAGCAACCTGACTACAGAAATCATTATACAGCAGAAAAACCACCTAATGAGCGACCTAATTAATCCCCAGCCCCCCTCCCTCCTTCCTGCGTCTTATTATGGAGCCACGCGCGAATGCGCGCGAGCCCACGTCACTTTCACGACACAAACACGACTTAGCTTCACAAACGCTCGGTCTTAAACTTCTGTCCCCGCAGTTTCCCGTCAGTATTTAAAGATGATAGACCAACAAAACTGCATAAAGGAGGTCGCTCTGTTTGGTGTGACATGAAAGCGTGTGAGCGCGCGCTGGTGCGGGGGGGTGGCGGCGCGCGCAGCCCAGAGATGCTGTTTCTGAGGGAGAGCAGGTGTTCCCTGAATTACCATACAGCTGAGGACAGAGAGCAGCGAGCTGCCCACACAATGACCAAACTTCTCCCTCATGCAGAGCTGGGCAGTAACTAGTTACATTTACTCAGTTACATTCACTTGAGTAACTTATTTTTAAAAAATTTACCTTTAGGAGTATTTTTACTGCGCCGTACTTTTTATTTGTACTCAGCTTAGAGTAGCGCACATTTTTATTCAAGTAAAAGTAAAATGTAGCACTCCAAGAAATTACTTAAGGAAGAGTATAAAAGTATTGGATAAAAGGTTTACTCAAGTACTGAGAAACTGATCAAATTATCAATCATTTAATATTTAAAAGTCACACAATCAGACGGACCAAAATGTAAAATAAAAGTGGAAAACTTGGTATTTTAAGGACTAAAGTGACAATATAAATGTGACATATTTGTGACATGTAAATAACAAAAATAACAAAATCAGGCAAAATAATGACTTTTCCAAATCAGTTTCTTTCAATAAAAAACCTATGAAACTTTAACAAAAACCACAGGTGTGTGTCTGTGTCTGGTGGAGTTTTGGTTAAAACATGTTTGTTTTTCATTCAGTATTAATCGAGTAAATGCAGAGTTAGCTACTAACTAGTTACATTCCCTTGAGTAACTTTTGAAAAAAGGTTAGGGGTACTTTAGCTGTATTTTAGTCATTTTACTATGAAGTATTTATACTGTTAAGAAAATTTCAGGATTTTCTACCCACTGAATAAAAAATAAAGATGTTGTAGCCAAACATTCACCAGACACAGAGACACACCTGCAGTTTTGCTAAAGTTTATTAGTGAAAGAAACTGATTGGAATTTTTAATTTTGTTACTTATATGAATTATTGTGATTTTGCTCCTTAAAATACCAAAAAATTCACTTAACTTTATATTTTGTTCCATCTGATGTAGTTTTGAAATATTAAATGATTGGTCATTTGAGTAGACTTTTTACCAAATACTTTTTTTATTCTTACTAGAGTAATGTCTTGGTAACTATTTTGGGTACTCTGCCATCATGTTGGCCGCGCGAGCGACCCCAGTGCGCGCGCACGTCGGTTTTGGTGAGAAACTGTGAGCAAAACAGAAATGGAGAAAAAAAAGTCCCTCAAGTCGTTTAGCTCTCTGCCAAGGAATGCTTTCTTTAGTCCTTTTCAAAGCGTGAAATTCTTCCCACTAGCAAAATTTAGAGCGTGTTTATCCCGAAGAAGAAGAAGAAGAAGAAGCTGAGATGGAGGAAGAGGGAGGGGGGATAAAAACAATTAGCTTCCCCTAACTGAGTCAGAGTTTGATCAGGAAACGGTTTTCCTTCCTTTTTTGTGATGGGAAACTTTAGAAATCAGCGCTCTTCAAACAAAGGAGCTTGTGCAGCGAGGCAACAGCTGGGCGGATCAATGCGACCACGTGCCATCCACCACGTGTGCAGCCACTTTTACCCCCCTGGCGTCTTTTTATGGTGGGCGGGGGGTACAGAGTGAGGGAACAGGGGGGAATTTTATCCCAAATATCCTGGAAAGTTGAATTGAACCTGATTTTAAATTCCTATTCAACCTCTGAACTATGTGGCAGGAATTCATGCTGCAGAGTGAAAATGTAAACAGTGGGAGTCATTAAGCAGACAGGTGGTGTTTTTATCTTATTTACTGATTCTCTAACGGAATTTTAACCTGTTTATGTTGAACAACGTTTTCTAGTAAACTTAAAATGTAAATATACACTGAAAGTAGAGATTTAATGAGTGATTTTTAGGTTCAAACTGCAGATTGACACCTATTTTTTTACGCAGATGTCTATTTATTTAACGCGTAAATCTGTTTTATTTTATTTTACTTCTCTTTTACCTTTGGAGGATTTTACTGTAGTAAACATCTTGAAGCTGGTTTGGACTTCTTTTCAGTCCAGAGACTGCTCAGTGGGAGGTAAGGGTCGGGCAAGAAGAGCAGGAGGAGGAGGGGCCCATTTGCATGTTATTACCATTGCATGTGTCAGGCCGTATAAAACAGGCTGCAGGCGGCCTCGGCCGGAGACAGACGCGCAGTTCACGGTGACAAAACACACTGGGAGGGAGGCTGAGGGAAGCATGGACCAGTAACTATCATCACCATTACGCACTGGATTTACGCTTTACATCGGACCAGAGGAGGAGATTTTGTTTCCTTTTCTTTTTTTTTTCATTATCTGCGCTATAAACTCCACAAGTTCAGTTTTTTTTCCCCCTTCAAGTTCAGTTTTGGGATTTATCCTCTTTGGTTCCTCAGGAGATGAATCCCAGCAGCGGGGCGAGCAGCGACAGCAGTTGACTGAGACAACACAAACGAGCTCAATGCATCTTCCTCAAGGGGACTGAACAGGAGCCAACAAGTCCCCATACGTTTTACTTTATTTATTCCTTATTTATTATGTATTTATTAAACATGGGGCGCGTTGTTCTGCTGACTCTCACCGTCATGTTCATGTTGCTGTGCCAGGTTGGTCTTCAAATCTTTATCTCCAACATTAACACATGATTTATCCCCTCCATCCACTAGTGAGTGACGAGCTTATTTCCTTCCTAGGGGTTCTGCTCGGGAGTTTTTGAGCTGAAGCTGCAGGAGTTTCTAAATAAGAAGGGGGCGCAGGGGAACAAGAACTGCTGCAAAGGAGGCCTGACCTCCTCCTTCCAGCAGCAGTGCGAATGTAAGACTTTCTTCAGGATCTGCCTCAAGCACTACCAGCCCAACCCCTCGCCGGAGCCGCCGTGCACATACGGCGGCGCCGTGACGCCCGTCCTGGGCTCCAACTCCTTCCAGGTCCCCGACGTCATCCCGGAGAGCGCGTTCACCAACCCGGTCAGGATTAACTTCGCCTTCACGTGGCCGGTAAATTCCGATTCACTCTCGAAAACAATGCGATTCGCGCCATTTTAATTGAATCTCTGTGCGTAAAAGTGAGCGCGACGGCTGAGCGCGCATGAAGTTGAGGCCAGGGGTGTTTAGTTTCAGCAGCTTTCAGAGCAGAGAGTGTCGCCTTGGGTTTTTTTAGCTGCTTGGTGTTTTCACCACGCTTCCGCTGGCCACCTGTCTCACCAAGCCATTTGTGTTCCCAGGGGACCTTCTCCCTGATCATCGAAGCGTTACACACCGACTCCAAAGACGACCTCTCCACAGGTAGGAACCAAATCCTCCCTCTCCAGCTCAGGCACTCACCTGCTTTTTGTTACATCCTTTTTATTATGTTATTTTTTTAGAGAATCCAGAGCGCGTCATCAGCACAATGACCACCCAGAGGCATCTGACGGTGGGAGATGACTGGTCCCAGGACCTGCACACCGCAGGCAGGACCGAGCTAAAGTACTCGTATCGCTTTGTGTGCGACGAGCACTACTACGGGGACGGCTGCTCGGTGTTCTGCCGGCCCAGAGACGACGCTTTTGGGCACTTCACCTGCGGAGAACGTGGGGAGATCGTGTGCGACGCCGGCTGGAAGGGCCAATACTGCACGGAGCGTGAGTTTAAGAAACTTTTACTACTGGAATGAGGTGGAGGAAGCATCAAATATGACTTTTAAAAAGATTTTAATACAGATGTGGACGTTATCGTAACGTTTTTGACATGACACTTCCTAAAATAATTTTCCGAAATTGTTCTCTTTATTGCTAAAAATTGACTTAATAAACTAAATGAAATTTAAAAATGACGATATTTGATTTAGAACAAAATTTTAGTTTTACAAAACATAAAAAAAAAAAGTCTGGTTTGTAGTCAGAGTGTCTAAGTGCCGTTAGAAGAATCTTGTGGGTAAACACCACGCGTCCCCCCCCCCCGCTTCTCCACACACACACACAGTCAGTCACACACGACTACTTGATTTATTCTAAGGAAAGTTTTTTGGAATAATCTCACGCGTGCCATAAATTTACATGCTGCCTTCCGATTGGCTGCTGCCGGAGTGGGCCGGACGCTGATTGGCTGAGGCGGGGGTTGTATTGTTTGAAGTGGGCAGCTGCCGGCAGAGAGGAAACAATGGGGCAGCTGTCGAGCACTGGCAACACACTCGCCAGCTGTCCACTCTTATCTGCCCCAATCTGAGACATTAAGGGGAGTGTGTGCGTGTGTGTGTGTGTGTGTGGGTGTGCAGGGAGAATGAATAAAAGAGTTTTGACCTGCAGCAAAGGAGGAGAAGAAAAAAGGGAGGGTGGTGGGGTGGCTTTGGGGTCTGTGTGAGAGTGTGTGCACTTTGGGGTACACACACATTCACACAGACTCTTTCTTTGTCTCTGCAGCATGTTGAACAGAAAGTTTTAGGGATGAGATTAAGGACACTAAGTTTGAAGAAACAGTTTGCACTGCAAAAACACAAAATCTTACCAAGTATTTTTGGTCTGATTACTAACAAAATGTTTTAGTACACTTGAAATAAGACAAAACTAATTTACAAATAAGTTTTCGCCAATATAAATGTTCTTGTTTTAAGTAAATAATTACTTAATATTGATAAAAAAATAGTAAAAATACTTTTTAAAATCAACATTAATGGCTTATTTACTTAAAACAAGCTTCCATATTTCACCGAAAAGTTACTTGTAAGTTCGTCTTACAACTTACAAGTCTGTTAAATAATCTTAACACTTATTTAAAGTCTGTCAAGATATCATTCTAGACCAAAACCTTGATAAGATTTTGTGTTTTTGCAGTGTAGGGGCAACTCATCGCTTTGTTTTAGATACAAGTTTGGCTTTTAAATCTCCAGAAATGAAAATCAGTGATAAACCTGCGTTTCCGTTAACACATTCCTCTAAGTGCGACTTTCATTTTCTCTTGCTGCGCAGCGATCTGTCTGCCGGGATGCGACGAGGAGCACGGCTTCTGCGAGAGACCTGGCGAGTGCAAGTAAGTCGCCTTTGATTACTGAAACAGCAGCGGAGTAACACGAGTGGACTGATCGGTGTGCTCCCTCTTAATTGGACGACAACAGGTGCAGAGTGGGATTCAAGGGGCGCTACTGCGACGAGTGCATTCGCTACCCGGGCTGCCTCCACGGGACCTGCCAGCAGCCCTGGCAGTGCATCTGTCAGGAGGGCTGGGGAGGGCTTTTCTGTAACCAAGGTGAGGACCGGGTCTCCTGAGAGCGCCGTGGTGATGAGAGAGGAGGGAAGGCAGACAGAGGACGGGTGAAAATGGGACTGCTTGTTGGTCCCATTTTTCTGGCACTTTGGGATTGATTTGGACTCTTAGACCAGGAGAAGTTTGAACTTTATACCGAGTTTGCAACAAATGATTTGGTTCCTCCCTAAAAATCTAATCAGATATCAGTTTAATCATTTATTGTGATTAGGGATGCACCAATCCACCACTTTGATGTCCGATACTGATACAGATATCTGAGGTTTTGTATCGATCTTATACAGAAAAACAATGTTCAACTGACTTTAAATGTAGAATTTTTTTAAAACATATTTATTTGATAACTGCACCAGTGCATCACAATTAATTGCACCAATAGTGTCACAAGATTGTAAGAAGAAAGAGTACACTGCAAAAACACAAAGACTTACCAAGTAATTTGGTCTAGTTTCTAGTGCAAATATTTTAGTACACTTAAAATAACACAAAACTAACTTATAAGTCACTTTTCAGCAAGATATAAGCTTGTTTAGAGTCAATAATTGCTTAATATTGATGAAAAAGTACTTGTTTTATTGACCGACTATTTCACTCATGACATGGGAAAAATATCTTATTATAAGTGAAATAATCTGCCAATGGATCCAGTTCTTTTCAAGAAATATGAAGGAATTATTGACTCTAAACAAGCTCTTATGTCTTCTTGAAAGGGTAGCTGTAAGTTACTTTCGTCTTAGTTCAAGCGTGCTAACATATTTGAACTAAAAACTAAACCATTATGAAGTAAGCTTTAGTTTTTTTGCAGTGCAGCGTAAAAATAAATAATAAAGGAACTGAAACTGACAGCAATAGGTCGACTACCTCAGTCAAACGTGCAAAATAAACCACAACAAACCTGTAAAATGTTCAGAAAGTGCAATTCGGAATGCTAAATATAATGTAAGATAAATGAAAAAAAAGTGTTGCCAAGCTAGTATAGAATTAGACTGAATAGATCTGCACATTGCCAATGACACCTGATCTAGATTTTTTTAAAATTTTGGAACTGATACAGATATTAACATCAAATCGTTGCATCTCAAATAGGTTATCATGATAGTTTTACTATTTTCTCCTCTGTTTTTAATTGGGAATATCAATAAATATAAATAAATCCGAACACATATGTGCAGTTTACTGACTAAAAATTACACTTTTTATATGACTGCTGTCCTAAAGAAACACATACAAATGGGAATGTTTTTCAAGAGCATCATTTGTGTTTGTGGGGTTATAATTGCTACGACACATAGAAACAGCCTTACTGTTAGAGTAATAAATAGTTATTTTTGTCACTTTTATCCCAATAGTACCACAAAACACCAGAATAAAACTCATAACTGTCATGGTCGAAACAAGAAAAACAACCAAAGTGTGAAGATAAGCGGCAGAGACGGGGAGCCAGAGATTTAGTGAAATGTAGTGGAAGACAAAAGGCATTCTGTCACTTTGATTGTGCCATATGTTGCACTGAGCCTAATCCACATGTTCTGCTGTGTCCTTCCAGATCTGAACTACTGCACTCATCACAAGCCGTGCATGAATGGAGCCACTTGCAGCAACACCGGCCAGGGCAGCTACACCTGTTCCTGCAGGCCCGGCTTCACTGGAGCCAGCTGTGAGATCAAGGTCAACGAATGTGCTGGAAACCCCTGCCGCAACGGGGGAAGCTGCACTGTAAGTGTGGAAAAAACGAACGTCTAAATGTAGCCTGGCACCTGCTCCACTTATTCAGACGAAACCAAAGAAGCCTCTGAAAAAATATCTGATGTATAGCTGCAGATGCAGCAGCGAGAAAAATCTTGACGTCAACCCGGTGTGATTGTTATTCTCCCCACTCAGGATTCAGAAAACACATATAAGTGCAGTTGCCCTCATGGTTTCTATGGCAACAACTGCGAGTTAGGTGCCATGACGTGTGCGGATGGGCCTTGCTCCAACGGAGGCCGCTGCGCCGACAACCCTGATGGAGGCTATTTCTGCCAGTGCCCCACTGGATACGCAGGATTCAACTGTGAGAAAAAGATTGACCACTGCACCTCCAGTCCCTGCTCCAACGGTAAGAGACGCTGCGACGCTGACGAGTTTATGTTCTGCTGCAAAGCTCTGCTTTACAAACGTCTGCAAGACTTTGTTGGGGTTCCTCTAATGTCGAAAAAAACAAACACAATTTTACGATTATGGTGTTTTCATTAAATAAGAAATGTAATTAAAGTCACATAAATCGCAATTAAACATTAAAAAACATGCAGTGTCATCGTCATCCAACCACTTCCTGTCGTCGTCTTCTTCATCTTTTCTGGCAGTAGTAACATCCGGTTGTTGATCACATGACATGTGAAGCATAACAAGTGTTTCCATTGCAGTTTTATGAAAAGCAAACAAATTCTAAAACATTTTTTCTGTTTCCATTAAGCAAATTTGTTTTCCTACATCCAATACGTGCTATTATGTGGTCACTGTCTGTGTTTCCATTAACCTTAAAATTTCACCAATTGAAATTGCGAAAATAAATCTGCTTAATGGAAACATGGCAATTTTGAAAAATTGGCATTTTTTAGTAGGATGTAGTTTTTCTTCACCTTTGTATTCTGCAAAACTGCAACAGAAACACTTTTTGCATCACACGAGTCACATGACCAACAGTCGGCTGTTACTACTGGCGGAAACGATGAAGAAGACGACAGGAAGTGGTTGTAAGATGATGGGGACAATGTGCATCATAAGGCAGGGGTGTCCAAAGTGTGGCTCGGGGGCCCTTTGTGGCCCTTGGAGAGATTTTGTGCGGCCCCCCAACTGGAATTCAAGAATCACAATAATTTGACCAGTGATACTCACTTATTACACTAATATTAAATATAATAAATATGTACATTATATTATATATATTTAAATAAATCTAATCTAAAATAAGAAATATTAAAAATAATTTTACAATTTAATTTTCTTACAATAGAAAATAACAAAGTAAACTATATAGACTTTTACTGAAAAGCAGATTTTTGCTGCTTTTATTTTATTTCTTATACTTGGCTAAATGTAACAAGTGTTTTGAAGGAAAGTGACTCAAATCTTTTTCTTATAACAGAATACATTTGTTCAACCAAGCCCAAAACAATTTGAAAACTAAATTAAATTTCTTTTAATACAGAAAATGTGCAAAATCATTTTAAAGTTTGGGATTGTTTCTACAAACCCCCCCCCAATAAAATCAAACAACTATAATTGCTTGATTTTATTTTAATCTTAAATTATTTGACTATTTTTTGTTATTGACTTGTCGATTTTGGCCCACATGACAAAAAGTTTGGACACCCCTGGAATAAAACATCTCTTGTGATTGGCTGGTAGATGATGAACAACATGGCTGAATTATGATTATATCTGTTTACTGCCATGATTTTTAATGGTCTATCGCATGAACAACCTTATCAACGTGCAATTTAATGGAAACACCGCAGTTGGGAAATTGTGTTTTTTTGACCTTAGCTGAATATCGACAAACATTTGCAAACATTTGTAATGGAAATGCACCTACTGCAGGTCCTTAAGGCTCTTTGAAGAACAAACAGTAACATGAGTTTGTTTCTGTGTCAGGCGCCCGCTGTGTGGATCTAGTCAACTCTTACCTGTGCCAATGCCCAGAGGGTTTTGCTGGTATGAACTGCGACCAGACAGGTGATGTTTGCTCTGCCTATCCTTGTCAAAACGGCGGGACGTGCCAGGAGGGTCCCACCGGCTACACCTGCACCTGCCCACCCGGATACACCGGCCGCAACTGCAGCTCCCCCATCAGCCGCTGCGAGCACAACCCCTGCCACAACGGTGCCACCTGCCACGAGAGAAACAACCGCTACGTCTGCGCGTGTGTGCCCGGCTACGGAGGCAGAAACTGCCAGTTCCTGCTTCCGGAGCACGCCGCGATCCGAGGGTCCGAAGTCCCCTGGATGGCCATCGGCTCCGGCGTGGCTATGGTGCTTCTGCTGCTGGCCGGCTGCGCCGTGCTGGTTGGGTTTTTCCGATCGAAAGCTCAGCACAGAGTTCAGGCGGAGACGGCGGGCGAAGGAGAGACAATAAATAACCTCACCAACAACTGTCACCGCGGTGACAGGGACCTTGCTAGCAGCGTGATGCCGATGCCAGGCGTCAAAAACATCAATAAAAAGATGGACTTCAGCAGCGGCGACCCGGATGAAGATTCTTCACCAGGAAGGAGCAGCTGCAAGAGCCGACATCCACCTTCAGACTACAACCTGGTGCAGGAGGTGAACTACGAGCAGGCGGCCAAGGAGGCCATGCTGGAGGCGGCCTGCGAGGACAAGTATCAATCCTTGGACTCGTTGGAGTTTGAAGAGAAACACAGCAAACGTTTAAAATGGTAAATATTTAAAGCAGGAATCTGGCAGTCAAAATGGCCCCCAGCAGCCAAAACAGTAACGCTAACGTTGTGTTTTTGTTTCCTCTCAAAGCGATGCATCAGAAAAGAGAGCCCCAGAACTGTCTGCATGTGCGGACACCAAGTACAAATCTGTGTTTGTGATGTCAGAGGAGAAAGACGAATGTATAATTGCAACTGAGGTGAGTTTATCGATGTCTCACAGGAAAAATGCCAATCAAAGTATTTTCATCAATATTATGAAATTATTGACTTAAAACAAGAGAAGGTTTTGTTCCAGTGGCCCTACATGAATTTACCCAGATAGATTTTATATCTGAGCAAATTTAAAGTCTAGATTTTCTTTCTAGACTTTCTAAATTGATCTAGGGCCAAAACCTTCTCATTTATCCCATATGG
Organism: Brachyrhaphis roseni; assembly: GCA_903066815.1. Classification (NCBI taxonomy): domain Eukaryota; kingdom Metazoa; phylum Chordata; class Actinopteri; order Cyprinodontiformes; family Poeciliidae; genus Brachyrhaphis; species Brachyrhaphis roseni. Next base: position 12,295 of record CAEFZY010040506.1, read on the forward strand.
GGCCCACCTAACTGTCCTGGCTGGGAAGTAACCTTTCAGCAATATGCAGCTCTGGGAAAAATTAAGAGACCACTTAAAATGATCAGTTTCTCTGATTTTTTACTTTTTATAGGTATATATTTGAGTAAAATGAAGTTTGCTCTTTTATTCTATAAACTACTGACAACATGTCTCTGAAGTTACGAGCAAATATTTATTATTTATTAGCAGAAAATGAGAAATGGTCAAAATAATGAAAAAGATGCAGAGCTTTCAGGCCTGAAACAATGCAAAGAAAACAAGTTGATATTCATTTAGAAACAACAATACTGATGTTTTAACTCAGGAAGAGTTAAAACCAGAAGGTTTTCAGTGGGGTTCAGTGCAGTGGGCTCTTTTTGTCCAGAGCTGTATCTCAGATTGTTTTCAGTCAATAATTTGCTAATACTGATGAAAAAGTACTAGTTCAATTGGCAGATATTTCACTTGATGTGAAAAATGTCTTGTTGTAAGTGAAATAATCTGTCAAGTAGTTTTTATCAATATTAACAAATTATTGACTTAAAACAAGCTCCTGTATCTTGCTAAAAAGTTACTTGTAAGATAGTTTTGTCTTATTTCAAGTGTGTTAAGATATTTGCTGTAGAAACTAAACCAAAATTACTTGTTAAGGTTTTGCGTTTTTGCGGTGTTCACATTTCACTGATCTAAGTAAAATCTAATTTCTGTTTCTTTCCCCACTTTCCCAGGTGTAAGAAGCCACCAATGGGCTGCCGGTTGCTCATTTGCTCTATGGGAGAGTTTTTATGCTCCTTCAGATGCTGCTCTAACCCTAGGGGGCGATGTCCCGCCTTGAGACTGCTGCTGATACAGAGACGTTTAACTGATATTCAGAGTGAGCTGGTTCTCTACTGGTAACTAAGTGTAGGCAGCGGCGGCCTGTGGGATAAGAACTGGCACGGTACAAATTTAAAAAATAAAAGTGATGTAAATGAGGTTTGCAGTTGAACGTAAACTGTCAGTAAACTTTCCATTCTGCCTTTCATTGGAGATTATATTGGCAATAAAGCAGGGGTGTCCAAACTTTTTGCTACGTCGGCCAAAATTGTAGACTCAAAAGAAGCAATAAAAACAAAAAATCAACCTAAAATCAATCAAATTAAATTGCCTGATATTTATTATAGATCCAAAACCTGGAGGGGATTTTTACAACGGTAGATTAAAAAAGGAGTAAATTTCTGCCAAAACCTCAAATTTTTTAGAAAATTTTAAACATTTGAAATTCAGAAATTTTTTAGCTTTTTTCCAGAAAATTTCTAATATTAATCTAAACAATTTTTTTTCTAGTAGGGGTCCTTGTTTTTTCTAGAAAAATTCAGAAATTACTCTCAAAATGTCTGAGTTGTTTGGCAGAAATTTACAACTTTTTTCCCCCTGATTTGGCCCTAATACAATGTAGCAGATTTAGCATATTTGCATTAAAAGAAAGTCATCTAGTTTTCAGTTTCGTTTGGGCTCAATTGAATACATTTATTTTCAGTAATAAGAACAGGATTTGGTTCACTTTGTTTCAAAACGTTTGCTATTTTTAGCCAAGTTTAAGAAAGAATAAAAGCTGATCTTTTGTTAAAACTTTATCTTTTAAGTTAAAAAACTTTGTGTTACTTCACATTTTCCTGTGTAAGAACATTAAGTGGTAACTATTTTCACCGTGGCTACAAATTAAAAGTCTCCATCTGCATCTACGAGTCAAATCTGTATCATTTTTGAATTGCAGTTGGGGGCCGCACAAAATCAGTCGAAAGGCCACAAACGGCCCCCGGGGCCGCACTTTGGACACCCCTTCAATAGAGCGTGCTACAAGTTTTATTTTATGCAACATTTGCAGCCGGGCCTTTTCTGCACCCCACAGGCTGCTGCTGGGCGCAGGAACTGCATCAAACGGTGGATGTTTGGCCATACTGGCCTGCTCTTCACAAGGCGCTTTATGGGCTGTGCTCCCATCGCTACCATAGTGAAGACTGTATGTATACTTGATGTCTGTATTAACTGAAGTGCGTTTTCTCCCCCTAAGCCCTCCAAACCATTTATGATATAGTATTCTTTCAAAAAACAACAAAAAAAGTTTTTTTTTTGTATAAAAAAATGAAAAAGAGGAAATTTTCTTTTGATACAGATTGTCCTTTTTGTAAAATAAACCCAAGAAAATGTTATGATTTAAAATTATGATTTAATTTATGTTAATTTAAAAACTTTGCGTTATTTTTTATTTTCTAATGTATATTTGTGATGTTTGTTATAATTATTTAAGTTGTTTTTAAAAGGATATTTGCAAAGGCACTTCATGTGAATGTTTTTTTTTTGTTTTTTTTTTTGCCTCTTTTGCTTTCTTTTGTTTTAAGAAAATGTTATTTAAAATGAATAATGTAACAGTTTACTGGTTGCGAATGAAGGAATTAGCCAAGACTATTTTTCCAATAAATATTGCTAAACATGACATCTCGTTGCGTCCAACTCTGGTTGCGTCCACGTGTGAATAATCCCAGCAAACGCCTCGTTAAAGGCGCAGTGAGCAAAGTTAATCACCAACATCTGCCGTCTTCCCCTGGCCGCCCCATGGTGGGCTTTTTTCTGGAAAGTGTCGCCGTGGAGACGAACGAGTGGGTCCATTCATGAAAAACAATGTCCTCACACCAGATTTACCACTCATGGTGCAACTTCCACCAACACCAGGTAAATCATGCCTCTGACATTTAGATCAATGGAGAATAGTTTTACACACTTCCTGTTTTTTCCAAACTATACCTCGAACTGGATGCTTTGATGCTTAAATTTAGGCTTTCATTTATTCAGCTGGAAAGCTCAATGGAGAGATCAGAAAATCCAAAACAAAAAAGTGAAACATTTGCACTTCAATTTAATGCAAGTATTTTTGGTTTAGTTTCTACTGTACTTGAAAAGAGACAAAAACTAACTTACAACTAACTTTTCAGCAAGATACAGGAGCTCAGTTTTATTCAATAATTCCTTAATATTGATGAAAAAGTACTGGTTTCATTGGCAGATTATTTTATCTATAACAAGATATTTTTCCCATGTTTTTAGTGAAGTAATCTTCCAGTGGAACTAACAGTTTTTCATCAATATTAAGTAATTATTGTCTGAAAACAAACTCGTATATCTTGCTGAAAAGTTTCTCATGAGTTAATTTTGTTTTATGTCAAGTGCATCAAGATATTTGCACAAAAAGCTGGACAAAAACAGTACAGTAGATTTTCTGGTTTTTAGCAGTGTTTTAGTTCCCTACAAAGTTCACTGCAAAACCACAAAATCTTACCAAGTATTTTTTGGTCTAGTTTTAGTGAAAATATCTTAGTACACCTTAAAAAGACAAAAACTAACGCAAAAGTATTGTGAAGGAACAAAAAATCTACTTGAGGACTCAGTATATATCTATTCACATGCTTTACACATTTTTTAATTAAATATACGGTAGTTACTTTTATTAGTTTTTATAACCTTTCATGAGTTTTATTTTTTGGGCCCCGATCCTCCAGCCCCTCGGTGCTCAGTGAACGCAGCAGCGGCCCTGGAAGCGAGTGACTGTAAATCATCGGCCTGGCATCAGGGGCCTCTGGTTCGGCTTACAACGCTGCGCCATTAGTGGAACAGACTTCAGCAGACAATGATGGAATTGACAATGAAGCACACAAAAGACCACCCTAGGGAGAGTCTGCATGTCCCTCGGCATGCTGGGAGAAAGAGAGCAGCAGGAACAGATGTTGTTGAGCAACAGATGCCTTCTGGCCGGAGTTCAGCCACACACAGCCACCACCTCTGAGGCTCGAGCCTCAGGACGGCACCTGGGACGGACCATCATGGAAACACGGACCACTAAGATGAATCAGCGCTACAGCTGCTTATGCACTGCAAAAACACAAAACCCTACCATGTAGATTTGGTTTAATTTCTACTACAAATATCTTAGTACACTTGAAATAAGGCAAAACTGCTGAAATGCTGTAAGTTGGTTTTGTCTTATTTCAAGTACACTGAGATATTTGCCATGACAATTTACCCAGAAAGAAAATCTAGATTTTAAATTTGCTCAGATATAAAATCTATCTGGGTAAATTCATGTAGGGCCACCAGAACAAAACCTTCTCATTTATCCCATATGGGTCCAGCTAGGTATCTTGGCTGGGATGAAACTTTCCAGCAATATGTAAGAACTTGTTTTAAGTCAATAGTTTCTTAATATTGATGAAAAAACACTAGTTCCACTTTCAGATTAATTAACAAATGTCTTGTTATGAGAGAGTCTGCCAATGGATCTAGTATGTTTTCATCAATATTAAGGAGTTGTTTACTTCAAATAATCTTCTATATTGTGGTGAAATGTTACTTGTAAGTTAGTTTTGTCTTATTTCAAGTGTACTAAGATATTTGGACTAGAAACTAGACCAAAATTACTTGGCAAGATTTTGTGTTTTTGCAGGGAAAAAAATGTATATTTTATGTTCTAATAAAACAAGCCTGTGATTAAGAAGAGAAAAAGTCTCCCTCTTGGTATCTGATATGTATTTATTGAAGAGACTTGGGTTCATTCTGTTGTCAATGAAAGAAAGCAAATATGTTAGGACACTTTAAATAAGGAAAAATGATGCAACAACTAACTTTTTAACAAAATATATGAGTTTGTTTTAGGTCAATAATTCATTAATGTTGATGAAAAAGTTCTAGCTCCACTGGTAGATTATTTCACTTACAACAAAACATTTTTCCTGTGTTATAAGTTAAATAATCTTCCAGTAGAATTAGAACTTTATCATTAACTTTAAGGAATTATTTACTTAAAACAAGCTCCTGTATTTTCCTGAAAAGCTACTTGTAAGTTATTACACATGAAATAAGACAAAACTAAGACATTTGCACTGGAAACTAGACCAAAAATACTTTGAAAGATTTTGTTTTTGCAGTGAAATTGGGTTCATTCTCAGAACAATTAAAGAAAAAGACAAATAACAGTTTCACTGCAAAAACACAAAACTCTTACTATTTGTGGTCTAGTTAAACATCTTAGCACACTTGAAATACAACAAAGCAAACTTACAAGTAATTATTCAGCAAGAAATATTTGAACTTAAGTCAATAATTCCTTAACATTGTTGAAGAACAACTGATTTCACTTATAACTGGTGAGATATTTGCCTTCCGCATTTTTAAAGTATTTTTGAATGAAATTGTTTTCATTCAGATTCTTAATTTATTTAGCTCAAAATAAATTAGATCCCGATATTCAAACCTTCAGTTTCACTGATGAAAATAATAAACTTTTAATAAAAGAACAAGCAAACAACCAGAGTGAACTCTTTATTTGGAGAAAAATCTTTGAAATCACTCAATTTTTCAAAGTCAATGAATTCATCAAGAACAACATCTAAGTTCTAGGAAAAAGTTAAAATCATGCCATTAGTCTTTTTATACATAAAGATGTAGCTGTAAGATGACCCTTTTTTTCTTTTCTTTTTTTTTTTTGTTTATAAAATGACTTTTTTGACATATTTCACCTCTGTTAAAGAAATATTCATGTAGAAAAACAGTTGTCGTCCCTCTCAACAAAGCAAAAATACAGAAATAAAAAGGCGTAATAATAATACACTACGTTACAATGCGCTGACATGGCTTCAAAGCACACATATTACACTACTGTACAAGGGTTTCCCCCCCACAGACACAATGCAACAAAAGCACATCCACTGCTGAGGATAGATCAAACCTGTGAAACAGCTTAACACTGCTTATTTACTGAACCCTGACCACAGTGTGGCGTTGGCAACTGGCAAATGAGGTAAATGTTTCTAAAAAAAGCACCAAAAGTTTGGCTTAAATGTGCTTAAAATGTAAATATTTATATTTATATATATATATATAGCTTATACAGAACGGCAAATTGAAAGAATTTCAGTCTAGCTTCTCCAAACGGTTTTCCTTTTTATTTATTCGATTTTTTTTTTTCTTTCAAATACACAAGACTGGAGAAACAAAGCACTTAATCTGCAGTTTTGGTTGAGAAGCCGCTGAATTCATACCGCCAGTTCTGCTCTGAGTAAAGTAAGCAGCATTCTTCCATGTCTGAGTGGGACATTAAATATCAATGTTTAGAGTGAAATCCAAGCAGAATAAAAGGAAAAAAAAATTACAGATTTGTCTTACATGGATTCACTTTTACATAAAAATCTTAATTAAAGGGAATATTTCACTTTTTTAAAAACATATTATATAATTGCTTGGAAAGTTCTCAAGCACAAAGTTTGTCACTTGTTGAGAATATCTACATAAATGTCAGTAAGAATAGTTCCTACACTGTAAAAACACAAAATCTTACCAAGTATTTTTTGTCTATTTTTAAGTGCAAATATCTTATTATGCTTGAAATCAGACAAAACTAACTCACAAGGAACTTTTCAACAAGACGGAGGAGCTTGTTTTAAGTAAATAATCTAGTAATTTAGATTTAAAAAAAAAAATTAAAAAAAATACTAGTTCCACTGGCAGATTATTTCACATTTTTCCCATCTTTTATCAAAATCAAGTAAACTTAAAACTTAGTAAACTTGACTTAAAACAGGCTAATTTAACTTACTCAAAAGTTATTTGTAAGTTAATTTTGTCTTATTTCAAGTATACTAACTTACAAATAAGTTTTCAGCAAGATAAGTGAGCTTGTTTTAAGTAAATAATTCACTAATATTGATTTTAAAAAACTGTACTAGTTCCACTGGCAGATTATTTCACTTATTACAAGGCATTTTCACCATCTTTTATTAATATTAATTTGATATTTACTTAAAACAAGCTTTTCAGTGAGATATAGCAACTTATTTTAAGTCAATAACTACTTAAGATTGACGAAAAAGTACTACCGTAATTTCCAGACTATAAGGCGCACTTAAAAGCCTTTAATTTGATCAGAAAACGACAGTGCGCCTTTATCTGGAGTAAAACAGCGCCTTCTACTGAATTAATATGGATTAATTTTGGTTGTTTCTTTGTGACCTCGAAGCGATTTTGTGTGTTACACGGCGCTATGTCGAAATGTTTTGGTTGCATTACATTACGGCTACCGTAGTCAGGAGCGTCGCGGAGTAATACGTACCGGTAGTTCACCCACTAACTGTCAAGCTTTGGAGTTGAGAATATGGGAAATCTGTATCCGTCCGTCGAAGCGGGTGGTATGGCGTTGGGTGTATCGATCTGGTGGTGCTAGAGGTGTGACGAAAACTACGGTGAGAGGTGAGAGCTGGGGGAGGAAGTCACTCGACTACCGTAAGAACCGGGGTTGACTACGTCATTGCGTCATCGCGACGTATACTGGAGCACACCAGAACAGCTATCGCACTGTTTTGTTTTGCTTCATGCGCCGTATAAACCAGTGCGCTTTATTATGAAAAAGATCAAAAATAGACCATTTATTCCAGTGCACCTTATAGTGCGGAAAATACGGTAGTTCTATTGCATATTAAAAAAAATTATTTACTTAAAGCTCCTATTTCCTTCTGAAAAGATACTTGTGAGCTACTTTTGTCTTATTTCAAGCGTAATAAGATTTTTGCATTAAAAGTAGAGCAAAAATTCTTGGTAAGATTTTATGTTTTTGTTGTGTACAGGGCTTAACCTGCGCATCATAAAATGTTTTTATTAAGAAACATCAAGGGAAAGTGAGCGAAAAACTGGGAAACCAAGGGTCTTTTAAAGATCACCTTCAATGCGTTCAAAAATAATAATAACAATAAAAAATAACAACCTTAGGCCAAATACTTCAAGGGGACACTGATATCTAGAGCTAAGCGATGTGCAAACTTAATTGTGCATAGAGATCAAATTGTAATAAATATTAATGTGGTGCTAGCATTATGACATGTTTTGTCAAAACATGTATGGGTGATTGTACATTTTTATTTAAAATTTAAATTTACTAAAACATTAAAAAGTTTTTTTTACATATATAGTGCTGTTGGAAAAGCTTTTATTATTTTTTTTTAAAACAACAATCATTTCCCATGAATTGTTAGCCAGAGTCTCCGAAGACAAACAGCCAAACACGCGACAAAAAAAAAGAGAAAAACTGATAAGAATTGCAGATTTTTCAATTATTTCTCCATGTTGAAAATCCTCTAAAAGTTTTCTTTTTTTTTTTTTTAAATTGCTCTACACCAAAGAATCACATGAGCAACAAGCAAACTGGGTTTTATAATAAGCAAGAATCTTTACATAGAAGAACGTTCGAAGCGTTCAGAAAGGATAAGAAGAAGAAGAAGAAAGGAAAGGCAAATGGCTCTATTTTAGCTTTAGTTTTCACCGTTTCTTCGTTTGATGTAGCTTAAAGATGCGAAGCATAATGCCTGTCTTTGGACCACTGAGGTAATTGTTGGTGTGTGTGTGTGTGTAAAACATGCTGAAATGTTTCCCTAAACAACGTAAAAGAGAAACTAGTGTTCCTCTGAGCTTTTCAGAGGCTCCGTCTTAATTCGAGGTATATGATGCCGGGGCTGACTGCTGGCGCCTGTGGAAAATCTTACAAAGCATTCAGACAGATCAAGGTGAATTTCATTCACTCTGCTGTGCTGCGTCTTACAGTGTAACCCCCCCACTAATCCCACCCACCAACTTCAATGATTTCCTGTAGTCTCACTGCTTCATCTGCGTCAACACATCCCTAAAAAAGCACCATGTGTCGCCCTGGTTTGTTCCTGAATAATCCCAGGTTCCATTCACCTTCAACTCAGGTACTTCAGGAGCCACTTTTTATTATTTACATATTTATATACATGTTTTATGCGTGGAGTGATAGTGTTACAGGTGGGGTTGGCGGTCATTTCACCACTTTGACGTTTCGCTTTACAGTTTTGGTCGTTTCCTACCTGAATGTTTTCGGTACAAACAGCTTTCCTCCATACCAAGAATGAATTGATTAATAAATACAACCAGTAAATGATCATTTAAATTTTCTATTGTCTGTTCTGTTTTTTTCCCCCGTAAGGGAATGTGCTTATTAGATGCCAATGCTGAGCTGGCCCAAGGCACAAGTGAACTAAGCCACTGCATAGGACCTCCAGGCCAGGAGGGGGCCCCAGGAAAAGTAAAATAAATGAGTACAGGGAAGTAACAATGTTCTGCGTTGGCTTGTAAACACCAACTTTCCTTACTAGCCGCGTTTCCATTTATCTTAAAATTGCGAAAATGGAAGCATGCTAATTTAAAAACAAAACAAAACATGTTTTTTGCTAGGGTAAAGTGGTTTTTCAGCTGTACCAAAATTTGTGTTTTTCCACAAAACTGCAAATGGAAACACTTTTTTTAGCATTACACAGGTCACATGATGAACAACTGGATGTTACTACTGGTGGAAACGACAAAGAAGATGACAGGAAGTGGTTGGATGATGACGTAGAATTTATTAATCGCGTGCTAAATTAAAATGAGCTCAATAATTTCCATTTGCCTGATTTACTGTTTTTCTTTTCTCTCTTTCTACCAAAAACCGGATGTCATTGGTCTCAACTGGCCCTTTTTTGAAGGATAATTAATATTATTTGCTGTTTCTGTTGTTTTGTTTTATTTTGGATATTATTAATGTCTTCCAGTTCATTGAATTTAAATTTTCATTGAAATTTAAAGTTTATTGATCTTTGAGAATGTCTTCTTGCATTATTTCATTACCACTATATTACTTGAAAATGGCCTCAAAACAATATTATTGTTTATCGCAATAATTTCTGGACAATTTATCATCCAGCAAAATTTATTGTGACAGACCTACTAACACGTGTTTTGTAATTATTTATCATGCAAACAAACTTTTTCAAATGTGATTTTAATTCCGTTTCCATTCCAAATGTGTCAAACTTTGTCGATAATCCATTTAAGTCAAAAACTCACAACTTCGCAGTAGCTGTTTCCGTTTAACAAGAAACACAATTAAAATCAAATGTGACAAAGTTTGTTAAATCCTTAAAAAACCAATGCGCCGTAATCCTCTAGTGGCTTCCTGTCTTCATCTTCTTCGTGTTTTCCACCAGTACTAATATCCAATTGTTGATCATGTGACTCGCGTGATGCAAAAAAAGTGAAATAAACTAATTTTGATCCGGCTGGAAAAAACACTTTATCAATGAGCCAAAATCTTTTATGGAAAAATTTGTTTGTTTTTTTTAAGTTGGCGTGTTTTCATTAAGCAGATTTATTTTCAAAATATCAAATTGCGCAGTTTTGTCAATTTAGACGCAGCTAGTGACTTTTTCAAGCTCATATAAATCTGCTGCACACATTTTAAAGATAAAGCTGTTTAATCATGTGAACAGATCTTCAAATTGTCAACTCACAAGTTAACACTTCAATAGCGCACATATGATTAAGTTTGAACAATTTATCTGAGATGTTAGTGATGCCGAGGTGATAAATCAAATTTTCTGCTTCAATAAATGTCACCCATAATCATAAACACAAACTAACTACCAAGAGAAATAAAATTATCTGAAACTATTAAGCAAAGGGATATGACATCGTTTGTTTATTAGTATGAGATCGAAGCAGGAAGTTTAAAGTTTAAACATGTTTAAAATGAAATTAATTGCTTTCATTTAAAAATTAATTATATTACTATTAATGCTGCCCCTACATGTAATATATGGCTGTTTTATTATTATTATAGCTAATGTAAGGAAGGTGCAACAAGCTTACATTGTGTTGTTTATCATCTGTGTTAGCTTCCCTGGTCGCTAGCCTGCACAAGGCTGTTTATTTTACCAACAGACATCTAGCCGCTTGTTGCATATATTAGCTTATAAAACAGTGTTATCCAAACAGAAAAACTAATTTGTGTATGGGAGTTTCATTACCTTTTCTAGGCTTCTTAGATTAGAAAAGAACAAACTTTGAGGGGTTTCTGCAATGGTGAGCTTTAAAAAAACATAGTAATTCAGTCAACTCCACCACCAAAATACCAAAATAACAAGCCTAATATTTTATATTTCACTTGAAACATCCAACTGGTCCAGTTCCGGGTTTGCTCAACGACTAGAAATGGCTTTAAACAGATAAAAGAGAACCGATCCTGAATGAAACTCATTGAAGGTGAATGGAACTCATAATCTCTCTGGACTTTATGAAACACGGTTTCTGCACTATTCTACAAAAATGTTTTTTAATTTGATACTTTTTGAAGCGCTGTCCATACATGTGTTGGATTTACCACTTTGCTCTTAGCAATACATCACAACACAGGAAAAAAATTAAAATTAAAATTAAAAATAATAATCAGGCTACAACTATTATTATAGCTTTCTGGGAACTGAACATCTTTTTCTCCAAAACCCTCAAACCCTGACTGAAGGTGGAGTGCAATAAGACATGTGAGCCTGAAAGCCAGGGGTGTCCAACATGAGGCCCGGGGGCCATTTGTGGCCCTTGGACTGATTTTGTGCGGCCCCCAACTGCAGTTCAAATATGATTGAAATTTGACGGAGACGGAGACTTTTAATTTGTAACCAAGGTGAATAATTGTTATCAACAACATTTTCCTACACAGGAAAATGCAAAGTACAACTTAAAGTATTTGTTTTTAAAACCAAGTTTTAACAAACGGTAAAACCAACAGACTTTTACTGAAAAGCCAACTTTGCCGCACTCAAATCAGCTTTTATTCTTTCTTAAACTCGGCTTAAATAGGTTTGAAACAAAGTAATCCAGATTCTGTTCTTATTACTGAAATTTTATTAAATCGAGCCCAAAAGAAACTGAAAACTGGATTTCTTTCTTTTAATACAGTAAATATGTAAAATCTACTAAGGAGTATTAGAACCTTTGCAGAAGAAAAAAAAGTTGTAAATTTCTGCCAAAAAAAACCCCTAAAACATTTGAGGGTAATCTTAGGAATGTTCTAGAACAAACAAGAAAATTTGCCAAAAAATAAATAAATAAAACTTTTAGATTAATATCAGGAACTTTCTACAAAATTTCTTAAATTCAAATATCCAAACTTTTCTTTTGAAAATTTTTCAAGAAAATTGTTCAGTTTTCTAGAAAATGTCTCAGATTAATGGCAACATTTCTGAGTTTTTGGTGAAAATTTAATCCTTTTTTTTCTATCTACAAATGCCCTGATACTGCCAAGTTTTGGATCTATAATAAGTATAGGGCTACTGTTTTAATTGGTTTTAGTTTGGGTGTTTTTGGCCTTTTGAATCTATATTTTCGGCCTACGTGGCAATATGTTTGGACACCCCCGGTGTAAGCGCTGTTACCACCAAATAATGAACAAAAAACAAAACAATTAAAAGTGTTAAGCGTTGGTTTGAGGAATGATTTAACTAATCTCCTCCTCCTCCTCCCCCCTGAATTTCCCTTTCTCCCGTTTCCTCCCATATTTAGGTGGAGGAAGCTCCATGGCTGGACATGCTCGGCATGCTGCCAACCATAGCAGCTGCGCCAGCCATACCTGAGGTTCCTCCCATACCTGGAGGACTGTGCTTGGTAGGTGAGGTCATGTCGGCTCCACGCCCCTGACCCGGGCCGAGGGTCTGCGGGGTGTGGTGGGCGTGCTGCAAGGCGTGGCGGTCCAGCAAGGTGCGGTGGGTGAATGCCCGGTGGCAAACATTGCACTGGAAGGTGCGCTCGGCACGGTGGGTGCGCATGTGCACGTTGAGGGAGCTTTTCTGTGTGAAGCGTTTGCCGCACATGGTACACTGGAAGGCCCGGACGCCAGTATGCACCACCATGTGTTTGAGGAGGTAGTCCCGCAGGGAGAAGGAGCGCCAGCAGATGGAGCACTGATGAGGTTTTTGACCTAAAAGACAAAAAAGTAAACGTTTACTCAGTTCAAAAGGAATGTATGTGCAAATTAGCAGAGTTGGGTAGTAATTAGTTACTACGTTTGTCACAATTACAAATTTTGCTGGACGATAATTTGTCCGAGAAGTTATCGCAATAAATGATAGTATTGTTCTTTTGAGACCATTTTCATGTAATATAACAAAACTGGAACAAACTTCTGGAAAATCGTAAAACAGCTGAAACACCGAGTTCCTGCAAATCTAGACTAAAACCCAGCTGTTCAGTTTCTTTTGTACCATAATAAATAAAACACTAATCAACATGTTTGATGCGTAAATGACGAAAAATGTAATGTTTCAATTGTTGATTTTTGTGTTTTTATGATAAAGCACTTTGAAATGCCTTGTTGATGAAATGTGCTATACAAATAAAATTTGATTTTGATTTAATGGCACAATAATGTAAGAAGATATTTATTTGAATGGGTGTTTATAAGACTGACGTAACACCTGCCATGAATATGAAGGAATCTTCATGAATGTTTATCGCTGCTGTCATGACGTGTAATTTAATAAATAATTAAGACTTTTATTGCAAAGTTTCACTAAAAGCTGCATTAAAAGTGTCAACTTTGTATTATTCTGTAGATTTTTAATGTAAAGTTACATTCATTAAAACTTCTAAAATTGCCATTACTTACCGAATGATACATCATGACAACAGTCATAAACATTGATGACGACTCTTTCATGTAAATGACAGGTTTTATGTCATGATTATGGCAGTCTTATGCACACCTCTTCAAATAACGTGTTACGACAGATTCTGAAAGATCAATAAACTTCTAACGAACATTTAACACTGGAAGTGGAAGACATTTTAAATATCCTAAATAAATAAATAAAGTGACAGAAAAGACAATTGAACTTAATTATGAAGTCTGTAAACAAAACTATCCTTCAAAAAAAGGGCTAGTTGAGACCAATAAACCAGACTGAAAACTTTTGTCATCCAGTTTTGATAGAAATAGAAAGAGAAAAGAGAAAAACAATAAATTGCACAAATGCAAATTGTGTTGAGCTTGTTTTACTTTATCATGCAATTAATTGATTTAGTATTTATGTGAACATTATCTGAAATCAATCAAAGGGTTCTAGGATTAAGTCAGATTATTGTGTAATCTAAATTTTTTTCAGTTTTCCACTTTGTGCATTTTATTTTGTAGAACTTTTGGGACAATTTATCATCCAGCAAAGCTTGGTTTTACCACAACATCATACTACCATCTAAAAAATATTGCTAAAATCAGACAACTCATGTTCCCACGAGATTCTGAAAAATTAGTTCATGCCTTTGTTTTTAGTAGACTCGATTACTGCAATGCCATTTTTACTGGATTATCAAAAAAAGCAATAAGGCAGCTCCAGCTTCTCCAGAACGCAGCTGCAAGAGTCCTAACTAAAACAAAAAGAGATCAGCATATCAGTCCAGTTCTAAGATCCCTGCACTGGCTGCCTGTTGCTCAAAGAATAGAATTTAAAATCTCCTTAATAGTTTATAAAGTACTTCATAATAGAAACCCAGACCACATTTCTGATCTTCTTCAACCATATAAACCACTCAGACCTTTAAGATAATCAGAATCAAACCTACTAACTATTCTGAGAGTCAGAACTAAACATGGTGAAGCAGCTTTTAGTTTTTATGCTCCAACACTTTGGAATAAGATTCCTGTTCATTGTAAGACCTTGAGTTTATTTAAAACAAGGTTAAAAACCTTCTTTTTTGAAGTTGCCTATTCTTAAAATTTTTAATTCTATTCATTCTCTATATTTAAATGTTTTAATGTTTACTTTGTCTACTTTTTATTATTACTATCTTCTTGTTGTATGTTGTTTTTAACTTCTTTGTACAAGCACTTTGAATTGTCTTTGCCTGAAAGGTGCTATATAAATAAAGTTGCCTTGCCTTACAAAAACAGAACTCACCCGAGTGGATAAACATGTGCTTGCTGTAGTTCTTCCTGGATCGCAAAGATTTGCCACAGTGCGTGCAGTCGAACGAGGTCTCAGATCCCTGGGAGGACGGAGAGGGCCCTGCCGAACAGGAGGACGCTGAAGAAGTGGGGACAGGGGTCATCGGCGCAGGGGGCGGAGCCTGTTGGGACGGCTCACTTCCCGCCATGTTGTCCATCCCTCCCATGGGTCCTCCCACGTAGAATGGAGGAGGCTGGGAGTGGCTCACTGGGTACTGGAAAAGAAGCTGTGGAGGAGCAACAGAATATGGACAGATCATCGTAAGACAGGGTTTATGGCTGAAAAACCTGTCATGATATAAGCATTTCATATCATTAATTATTATTTTATTGTTTTAAATATATGAAATACTAAGAATGGTGTGACTTTTCCTCTTCTATCCACTGTTTTCACTCCTTGCCCATTGTTTTTATACATTTTTAAGCAATTATGAGGCACGGTGGCGAAACCTTAAACTGCTGCTGTGCCAGTCACTAAACTGTTCAGTTGTTGCTAGGCAACCACAGAGTGAGTGGGTTGCTAGGTAACCACAGACTGAGTGAGTTAGTCGATTCCACTAACATAGCTCAGCTAGCCATGAGAAGTTGAGTGTCTAAAGCCTTTCCTTTGCCTACATCTCCCAGAATGCCTTGTGGTTCTGGATCAGATTTCAGTGAATATAGATATATTGAATATCAGTTGTATTTTCTATTGATATTGATCATATATCTACCTCAGTATATATTTGATTTATTGAGGAATAGCTCACCACAAACTATTAGCTTTCGTCTCTAGAGACAAACGTCTACAACAGGGGTGTCCAAAGTGCGGCACGGGGACTATTTACAGCCGTCTGAAGGACTCTGAGCGGCCACCCTGAGCTCAACTCTAGAATTTAATGCAGATTAACACTTTTTAATGTTATAGGGAAACATTTTTTTACGGATAAATCAGGATCAGAGTATACTTTATTGATCCCCAAGGTTAGATTGTTTATTTGTTGACAAGCTACTCCCATCCAAAGTGTTATATCTTCAACCAGATCTTTACAATTTTCGAACTTTAATAAGATTTTCTTCAGGCATATTTGTCTTTGCAGTATTGACAGTATGTGACACAAGGCACTGACCTGGTTGTTGATGGACTGCGAGGATGGAGGCGGAGTCAGCGGCTTGTTGACCCTTCCTCTGGGGTTAAACGTCATGGCTTGAGGAGGTTCACTCTGAGGCCAGAAACTCTCTGAGAAAACCCCGTGGTCATCATAGAAATCCTAAAATCCACACAAAAAGGCCACATAAATTATCTAAAAACCAAACAGATGAACAAATAAAAATCAAACATTTAATTGTTTTCACAGTTTATCTTCAATTAAAACAGATCTGCTGTAATTAAGGATTTTATTTAAGGGCATCAAAGTAAAAGGGGCCGAATGCAAATTAACTCGAGTTCTGATGATTAATTGAATGATTCAATATATAAAAATTTTAAATCTTTGCCTCGATTCTTCATTTGTTTCTACATTACGCCACCTCAAGATTTCAACTGTTTCAAGGGGAAGATTATTGCGGTTGCACAAAATGACTCAGTTTACTTTAAGTCATCAAGAGAAATTGAAGATAATGAACTAAAAAAAAACAAACATAAAATATTAAGTTAGGTCTCCATCAAAATAGAAATAAGAAGATATTCTCTAAGGTAAACTAAGTTTGCTTAGATAATAAAAAATAAAACAATAAAAAAAAAAAATCAGAACACCAAGTAGAGAACATATTTACAGATTTGATATTTAACTCCATAAAAAATGTGGTGATGATGATGAAGAACATAATTCAACTTTAGTGATGCTTCTTGTCATATTCTAATCTAAATGTAATAAATATTCTAAATATACACAAAGTGACATTTTTATTTTTATTTACCAATAGTTACATTTTGAAATGTGATTAGGAAAAGAAATGATGCTTCATAATAATTCCTGATAAATTTATTATTGTCATTTTTATTCTTAAAATAACAAAATTTTCACTAAACTTCATATTTTGTTCCATCTGATTATGCAATTTTTAAATATTAAATGATTGATAATTTGATCAGTTACTCAGTACTTGAGTAAACTTTTACCAAATACATTTTTACTCTTATTTGAGTGGATGGATGGCTACTTTTTACTTTTACTTGAGTGAAAATATGTTGAAGTAGTGCTACTCTGACTTGAGTACAATTATTGGGTTCTCTACCCACCTCTACATATTACACAATAATTAGAAATAAAATACCCAAACAGGTTTATTGTCAACTGATACCTCTCTTCTGTTATTGACAATAAAAAAACAACACGAACGAAGGAGAAAATCAGTCTGTCGAGACTCGGCTCCCACACAATATGAATGCAAATTGTGTTGATGAACCCTGCTTTTTCTCTTTCTAATTATCATCTCTAATTATGCAAGTTAAACTAATTATCATCCCATTTACAATCTGTGCAGTTAATCGTATCTATCGCCTTTTGCACCAACTGATTACAAAAAAGAAAGCAAAAAAAATATGATTTTATTAAGATGTTAATATTTCGTATGTTCCACTTCCCATGTGATGTAAGATTACAGCCGTTTTCAAAGATTGAACCAGGTAAAGGTGGCAGAAGGTCCGTCTGGCTGGTATAAACAATCCATGGACAAAGTCAGGTATAAAATGACTAAAACTGCAAATGTACCACATATGCAAAGGAACAAATGATTCACTGCACAAAAAAACAAAAACTCTTGTCACACATTTTCGGTCTAGTATATTTGAAATAAGACAAAACTAACTTTTCAGCAAGAAATATGAACTTATTCTAAGTAAATATTTTCTTAATTTTGATAAAAATGTACTGGCAGATTATTTCACATAGCAAAACATTTTTCACATGTTATAAGTGAAATAATCTGCAAGTGGAATCAGTACTTTTTCATCCATAATAAAGAATTGTTGACTTAAAACAAGTACCCATTTCTTGCTCTGATGTAACTTGTAAGTTAGTTTTATCTTATTTCAAGTTATTCATTTCTATATATTTGCACTAGAACCAAGACCAAAAATCCTTGGAAAGACGTGGTGATTTTGCAGTCTAAGCATCAACATTTGCACCGTTATCAAAAAGAAAACCCTTCAATGCTTTCCATTCAACGTCACAAACACATGCCGATCAAAACTGGATGATTTTCAGCCTAACTGGAATCGACTGAACTAAAACATCTGATTTTCTCCTGACTGGTTAATGACCTTTCCTGCTTTTTCCACAGTTTTCACTCCACTACATTGTTTTTTATTTTTAAGTAGTTATGAGGCACGGCGGCAGAACCTTAAACTGGTACTGCACCAGTTACTCAACAGGTTGTTGCTAGGTAACCAAAGGATGAGTGAGTTGCTAGGTAACCAAAGAGTGAGCGAGTTAGTTGACTCCACCAGCTTTTCTTCAGTGAATATATTCTAAATATTCTATCAGATGTATTATCTACTGATATCGATCACGTGTCTATCACGATAATAAATATATATATTGTTATTGATTTATTGTCCACGCAACTGGAGATAGGCACCAGCAACTCCCGACCCCATTAGGGACAAGGGTGAACAGAAAATGGATGGATGGATGGATGGATTTATTGTCCAGCTCTAGGAATGAGGTGTCAAACTCCAGTTTGCATGTTTTTGGTCCAACACACCTGAATCAGATCACTGAATTAGCTCCTCAATATGCAAACAAATGCTCTTGAGTCCTGCTAATGACCTAATTATTTGATCCTATGGTTGCAATTAATTATTATTTTAGTAATTGATTATTCTATTGATTATCCTGACAATTAATCGGATAATAAAAGTGGCACATTACACAGATTTTTAATTTATCTACTTCAGTCTATTTTATACAATGTAAGAAATACATTTAAAAATACAAATAAATAATTAAATAAATTTTTTAAATAAGAAAACAAACATTTTTGAACTTAAAAAAACGGTAACATAACATAACATTCAGTTAGTGAATTTGAATTTGAAACTATTCCACTTCAGAAATTTTGGGTAATTTTGGGTTACAAACAAAAGTTAAAAAAAACAACATATTTTTTTAAACTTAGAACTTATAATTCTTTTTTTTTAAACTTATAAATTTTATTTTTCTTTGTTACATAATACAGAATAATAAAGAACATGTGTATAAAATGAAGAAAATCAGAACAGAGTGACAACTTCTTTTATTACGATCTTATGGTGTTTAGTTCCTGTAAAGGTTTCTAATCTAATCCACATTAGATTAGATATTAGATCTAATCTAAAATTTAGTCTTCAGTCAGAAGCTTCTTCAGATTTGCTGTAATACAGACCTGAGCTTTTCTGCCAACAGCCATCACCATCTACAATAACATTTAGAAAAATCTGAATTAATGAGTTACAACATTTAATTATCCTTTGGGATCAATAAAGTATTTTTGAATTTGAATTTAAACAACATCCATTTTTCCCACAGTTGTTCTGCTTTTGATTGCTGTTTTCTGAGAATGGATATAAATCCCTCCATCAAAGGTGTTTTTATCTTAAATACAAAATGTATAGATATTTGGTACAATTTTGGCTTAATTACTGCCCTGAATATGTTGCCTTTATTTGAGTCTGTCTTTATTTAATCGATTACTAAATTAATAGACAATTAATTTGATTAATTGTTTCAGCTTCATTTGGTTCAGCTTTCTTGAGGCAGACACACATCTATGAGTTTCAGGACACCGACCCTCAAGGACTGGAGTCATAAAATGAGGTGAAAAAGTTTTTTTTCTTTCAAACTGCTAATTATTAACAACACTATTCCCCAATTTGAGATGCAAAAAACTGCCTAAAATGTGAACTCTAAAAACAATCTTCAGTTATTTTTTTCTATATACTAATAAGCCACAACTTCCTTTACTTGATAAGATATCGCACTGGCTTATTTGCATTAAAAAAAAACATTTAAATGAAACCTAAAAGATCTTAACCTATGGTTATTATAGCTCAAGTAGCATAGAGGTGAGTCAGAATGAACTTTGCTTTCCACCACGTCCTGTCTTGTAAAGAGAAAAGAAAAACTGCTGAAAAAAAAAAAAAGTAATCTGTGAAGATGTGCCAGTTTGTGTACTTTACTTCATTTCTAATTAAGACTTGGTGCAGTGCTTCACAGAAAACTGAAGGCAAAGCTGGAACCTTTTGACAGAGTGGCAGATGTTCTTTGTGCAGGCTGCAGTGTTCGGCACCACGCACATTAATAAGAAGATTCTTGAAAAAAATAAATAAAAACCCCTTTTTACGTATACATTTTCTGCAAAAATCCATGCTCCATATTTTAAATGCATAAGCAATAGCCTCCTTCATGTAGCAGATGCTGAATTATTAATAAAAATCTCAAATTTTTTAGCCTTCAACTGCTGCATTTCCTCATTAAAAATCAGCATACCTGTCCGAAGCTGGCCATGGAGTCCTGGGCTCCCTCCTGCTCTTGGTCCCGCCTCCCGTCCTCCAGGGAATAGACGGTCCCATCCGAGTCCTGCACACCTTCATCTTTAACCACGACTCCCTCTCCTCCCAGCACCTGAAAACAAGAAGGTCCACGTCAATCCATGCAACAACTGACGATAGAGCTAAAAAAAAAAAAGGCAGCAGAAAAAAAAGAAAAGTCTGTAAGGACAGTGGCACTGTCCAGGCTGCAAGCGGCTCCTAACGAGCGCCAGGCACTTACAGCTAATATGCAGAAGTCCATAGATTACCAAGGCTGCTGCTACTGGAGTTGAGACAATAGATACAATTGTGCAAAGTGGAGAAACATCTCTGCGATATACGCCAATGCAGTGCGAGAAGAGGGAAAAGCATATAAAGAAAGCAAAGGAAAACGTTGCAGCTCTGCATGCCTGAAAGCTGTAACCATAGCAACCCTTTCCCTTATCCCCCTACCTGGAGTCTTAGCGGCTGCCTCTGCTTGCGGCTGTGGCTCGCCCCCCTGTCTCTGTCTCCGTCTCTTCCCCGCTCCCTCCCGTCCAGGTCCTCCTCCTCGCTGTAGCGGTCCATCCCCACCAGGTCGTCGGAGAGGTCGGCGGCGTTGCCCCGGAGGCTGTCCCTGCCGACGCTGTCCACGCTGCCCACCCCGGAGCTGCAGCCCGCCGACAGGCTTCCCGTGCTACTGGTGCCGACTCCGTTGGCGGTCTGTGCCAGCAGGTCTCGCAGCTTGTACCGGACGTCCTGAGTGCAGCTGGAGGTCTGCTTCATGAGGACTGGGCCGGCACCGGGGGGCATCCCGTCTCCGCCACACATCGAGCCGGGCCCCATCTCTCCCAGCGCCATCAGGCTAACAGTGCTACTTTGATCCATGGGGCCCGGCCCACTGTCACTGACACTGGAGCCCCCCAAATCCCCGGCCATGTTGCTAGCCCCACATTCTGTCATGAAATTGGAGAAGTTTGCATAACCTCCAACCCCGCCTGCGCTACCAACAGAGCAGCTCCCACTACTGCCGCTCTCCCTCCCTTTGCCCAGGCCTCGCTCTTCCTGTTTTGGGAGAACTCCAGCAAGCATCCCTCCTCCGGCTCCTGTCCCTGCAGCTGCTGCTGCGGCTGCCGCTGCAGCTGCACTCGCCGCCTCCGCCGCCGCCTTCCTCTGAGAGATGATCTGGGTGCACTCATCAATGACCGTCTTGATCTGCAGGATGCTGGCAGCTGTCAGGATGCAGAGGGCCTGCGACTGCAGCACCACCAGGGAGCCGCTGTACATGAAATCCACGAGCTGCTTCACGGTTTCGGCGGGTACCAGCGGCGGCACGGAAATCTCCGAGTGACCCAGCAAGAGCTTGTCCTGGAAAAACGGGCTGCCGGCCGCCAGGACGCAGGCGTGGGCTCGCAGAGAGGCGTCGTGTATCCGGACGGTCACGTCGCAGAAAAGGCCCTCCCGCCTCTGCGTCCGCAGGGCCTCCAGCACCGACTGGCTGGAGTTGTGCAGGTGGATGTAGTGCACGGTTTCCGTGCCGGACACCATGGCCGGGGGCGGAGAGTTGCTGGGGACCGGGTGAGGGTGGGAGTGGGGCTGGGGGAGGGGAGTCAGGTGCCTCGGGTTTTGAGTCAGCTTGAGGTGTGAGGAGGACGGAGAGGGAAACGGATGCGGTGCGCGGGGCCACAGAGCGGCCGCTTCGGCTCAAAACGTCATGAGTGCGATGGAGGATCTGGGCGGTGAAGCGCAGGAGGAGCTGCGTTTGTTAACGTGAAGTCAGGTGGTCGTTCCAAACAGCTTCACTTTCATCTGGAAAATCTATTAAGGCACAGTTAAAATTTACATTAACGCATAATGAGAATGACAGTTTACATTTTATAAGAAGAAAAAAATAATTTTTGCATCTTTGACAGAGTTGGGTAATAATTAGTTACATTTACTCAATTAGATTTACTTTTAGGATAATTTTTACTTCTGCCTCAGTAATTTTATTATAAAGTATCTCTACTCGTGCTTGACTAAAATTTCTGGATTCTCTACTCGCTGATTGAAAAACAATCATGTTGTAACCAAAAATTCACCAGACAAAGACACACACCTGCAGTTTTTGTTAAAGTTTCGTACATTTTCTGTTGAAAGAAATTGATTTGGAATTTTTTTTCTTTTGCCTGACTTTGTTATTTCTCGTTACTTATACAAATTATTGTTATTTTTATTCTTAAAATACCAAAATTTCAACTTAACTTTATATTTTGGTCCGTCTGATTATGCAGTTTTTAAATATTAAATGATTAATTATTTGATCATTTACTCAGTACTTGAGTAGACTTTTTACCAAATACTTTTTTACTCTCACTTTAGTAATTTCTTAGACGGCTACTTTCTACTTCTACTTAAGTACAAAAGGCCTCATAAATGCATTAGTGAGGTAGAAAATTGTGACTAATTGAGCTTCAGACTTTAATGACACATAAAAGCATTAATTTTAAAGATATCAAACAGTTAAAACAAAAATCCAAACAAATACTCGTACATGTCTCATTTTCTGTCTCAATACGCCTGAAGGTTGAAAAGGTGAGCACCTGAGCAGTTAGGGGTTAATCATCAAATTAGTCGCGTGCATCCTCGCGAACACCTGTTTCGGACAAACGACAGCACGTGCGCTGCGCGAGTCCGGCGGCTCTTCGGGTCTGGATCCTCGGCGGTTCCGCACAGCGGGTGGCCGGTGCCGAAACGCAAAGACGGAGGAAAGAGAGAGAGAGAAAAAAAAAACCCACACACAAAACGCCCGTTAGCTGTGAAAAGAAAAGCTCGAGGACCGAGGTAGTAGTGTGTGACAAACGTCAAGCCGCCGTTGTTGCGGTCCGTGAAGGTTTTGTCTGCTGGAAATGTTAATAATTGCCAACCGTCAGAGCCAGAAGTGAGCAAACAGGTTATCGGTAACGGGCTAACACTGGCTAGCGCTAGCTGTTGACACTAGCCGTGTAGTTGTGGCACGGAAATTTGCAGAAAATCTACACGCAAACCGCGATTTTGTATTTTTTTTAATAACGCAAATCGAAGCATTAGACGTATAACTACAAATGGCGCCTTACCTAGTATCACCAAACTGCCTATTGAAGGTTCCTCCCACGCTTTAACCAATGCTAACCGAGCTAGACTGCTAGCCCAAAGACACAACTAGTAAAGTTAGCCTGCCGACGGCTAACGCAGCCTGCGTTCTCCAATGTTTGAAGCGTGTCAGCAACACGCTGGAGTTGAATATAGTCAAGGTGTCATTGCGTGTCGTTAAATCCCAGCTACTCACCGGGGAAATGGATGGTGACAGTTAGTTTGGTGTCAGATGGATGCAGCAGGAAGCCCTCACGTAACGCACCCAGTCTGGTTGGAGCTCAAACAAACACCAATGCTCTCACACACACACGTTCAGCTTCACACAGGCACACACACATTCAGCTTCACACACACACACACACACCCGTTCAGCTTCACACAGGCAGACGCATAGAGACACAGAAAATTACTTTTTTTTTTTCCAACATCGTCAACTAAACCACAGCTGTAGGTGTTTCTATGCACTCAAAGAAACTACAAGCAGACTCTTTCTGCACAAAGTGGTACAAATACCTTTTCTCTTTTTACAAACCCACACACACTTTAAGATAAGAATGCCTGGAAATGCAAAGAAACACACCTATACACCCACACACCTTCAAGTAAGCATACCTGAAAGACAAGAAAACCATATAGGGTTTTGTATACGTAAGCTTATTTTTAATTTGCTTTGGACTAGGTTTTAAATACAACACAAGGATAATTTTTTAAACTGTTTCCATATGAACAACTGATATTTATTTTTATAGTATTGCCATTTGTTTCTGTTTTTTTTCTTCTAAAGGTGTTGAAATAGTAGTGAAATATATCTGTAAATATTGGTTGTCGACCATAATAGATATATTAATATCGAATGTCAATATCAGCCTGAATTTTTGTACTGGTGCATCTTTAGTTTTTAGTTGTAAAAGGGGCTTTGAGTAGAAGAGTATAGATTTACACAAAACTAAAAATACAAATCAAGTATAACAATCTATACACTAAGGACACATTTACAGCATACAGCATTTTTTTAATAACTACTGCGCAGTTATTAAAAATAGTATACTCTAATTAAAAAAAATGTGCAACTGAGTAGAACAAATAAAAAAAGATGTACAAAATGTGCATGTAGTGAATAAAACAGAGACTACAAGAAGTGAGGATAAAACAGCAAACCGGAATGTGCAAATGATAGCAGGAATGATATTTGAAAAATGACAAACTGTACAAATAGCAGCAGGGATGTTAACACTGATTTTATGATAACCTTGGAGAAAAAACACAACAGGTTCACAGAACCAGTATAAAACTAAAATGTTAATTGTAAGTTGGTCTTTTTATTTCAAAGAGAAGCAAAAATGATTGCAGTTACTGCTAATTTTCTAACTTATTTTAATTTTAAAGCACACTGCTTTATGAAGTAGTAATTCTGAAGCATTTATTCTTTAGGATTTTGTATATTTTTGATGCAGGGCTCTTTGGAGAATAACCAGCTGACAGTAACTATTAAATCAGCTTATTTTTTTAATCTGATTTAGAAATAACAGGTATATTACAGAATGTAAGACATGGATTAAGTCAATCATTAGTGTTTTGGCTCATGTGACACAATATTTTATTCATTTACTTTAATGTTTTTTTCTTTTCTACTGCTTGTTTAGAAGAATTAAAATGATAAAGTACCTTTGTGTGCATTAAATTACAAAAAATATTGGTTAGTGTGATAGAAATAGAAAAATCTTATCCCTTTAAAATTTTGGATTTAGGAACCAAAAATAAGAAGCAGGTGATGAAACTGAATTCAGGTTGAGATTAATTTAGACCTCCATACAGAAACATAAAGGAAAATCCATCAGTATTTTCATCAAGTTGGATACAATTTCCTGTACTAATCATAAGTTTAATCTAAAAAATTAAAATATTTTGGTAATCATTGGAGATCAGGGCATATCTTTTGTATTATTAAAATAATTTATTTTGACAAAAAGTAATTATCTATAAAATTTCTCCTTATGTTATATTTAGTCAGTCAAATTATTTAATGGTTATAATTAAAACTTTAAACCAATGCATTTACTCTAAGCTCCCTGCCCCCTTAAACATCAACTTTAGCCCCTAGAGGGAAATGTCTGATTTAAACGTAACTTAATAAGTAAAGAGCTGACACGTCTACAGCACCGGATGTCATTAGTTGGAAATGCTTGCTAGACTATTACACAATACAACCACCCAGTTTTTTACAAAGACATGTCTCTGATTACCTTTAGTCTCTGCTTTGAATATGACAGCAGCTTTGGCCTGTTCAAGACATTCTCCTTACATTTTTTACATAAAAGTCACTGTTAGATAATGAGATTTCAGTCTAGTGAGTTCTGCCCTTTTTGAGCTCCTTTCAGAGTGAGCAGCTTTAGGGCTCTGTCACTTTAAATTCAAATAAGCTGCTGCTGATTGCGCTCTCTAAGTCAACGTTTACACTTGCACATGAAAATGGCTGCAAACAGATGCACAATTATAAACCGTACATCTTTGAAAAGCAGAAGTGGAGCCTCCTGCACAACGAACAAGAAAGCTACAAGTGGCTTCTGGATGGTAAGTCGGCAACAAAACACTTGTCTTTTCCAGCAGCCATTGTATAGCACAGACAGCAGAAAAAAATAGCTGACCAAACCTGAGTGAAGTTGGACGCCCCACTTTGACACAAAACGTTACATTTGTGCTGGTTTGTGCAGCCAAATCTTTTCTTTGTGCTGCTATAATTTTAAAGATATTAACAAAGCAGTTTCCAGAGGTCATCATTGATATCTTCAAAGCAAAAGCAGCCCAAACAGAAATATTTGTAAATGTCAGTGGGAGGCAGGGAGGTTGGTTGACCTCTGATGATCTGTGGAAACATTTTTAAATTGAAAATGAGCTGGATCTCTGCTTGGGTTGCTAGGTAACAGTCTGGGTGTCAATGGGGTTGCTAGGTAACAATGCAGTGTACGTTGAATGTGACTCATTAAATGATTAGGAGGTTTTTGAAATGGCTTGTTTTTCAGACACCAAAAAACATCAACTTAAATCAAAAAAAGTCTGGGTGTTTTTTTTTTAAGCACTTGGGTTGTTTTCAGAAGCAGCAGAGATGCAACTGTAATTACAAAAGCTTGAAAAATGTGAACGTTTCACATTTTTCCTCCTTTAATCCCAACCTAGGACTTTATAAAAAATAAAAAAAAACAACCAAAAAAAAATCTCTTTCAAAAAACACTTAATGGCGATAATAAAACACGTTGTCCGAGGCCACAAGTCGAGGGTGGGACGTAACTGACATTTTGTTTGTGTAACCAGTCAGACGCTGGATTTAAAAGCTAAACAAAACTCAGAAACCATTTCCAGTGAGAAGAGTAAAGAGCTGCAAGAAAAAATTCAAATTTGAAGCTTTTACCCAGCCAGCAAGTGAGTTTGTGCAGAGATTTTGCGCGTCGTGCTGCCATCAATACCGCACCATTTCCCCTGTCGTCCCACACAGCTGTTGGCTTTTAAAAGTGAAGCTGGACGCTTTCATTTCTGAGAACAGCTGTGGGTGATATCGCCATCTTCACTTAGTGAAAGCAAATAGCTGAAGGCAGCTAAAAGGCGGCTTTTCTTTGTCGGCTTATGATGAAATTATTTATGAAAAAGAAAATCTCTTTGCTGTTCTACTTTTTAGAAAGCAACACAGATACAATAAGCTGGTTAATTAGTCGAGTTATTTATTTAGGAAAAACTTGTTTTCATCTCTCCAGTTGCAGCCTTGTCCTAATCAGAGTGATATGGGGAGCTCCTTTAGCTTTTTACAGCTCAAAATCTTTCCAAAAAGTCAAATTTGACTTTCTCAAACAAGAGGGGAAAGGTCCAGGAAGCTCGTTTCAGGGAACTGACTGGTAGAGCAAAGCAGCAGGATGGGAGGTGAAGTCTATTGTTGCATTCATAAAAGAAATAAACTACGGTCACTCCAGCTCTTTTTCTGATGACTTAAAGGGCTGAAACTCAAAGACTCAGTATGGCGAGAATCAAAACAAAACACTAGTAGTAAATTAGATTTTATTTTAGTGTTTTGATCAAGACTAACATTCAATTCACAATAATATTATTTGGATTTGGCACAGAAGTGAAACTGCAGTTTGAATGAGGGATTTTGAAAAGATCTCATCTAATCTCTTTTAGAGATAAAACAATTAATCGTGATGAACCGATTGCTCAAATAATCATCAAGTAATCTAGTAACCAATTAATCGTTAACTGGAGTATAGAGACTTAAAAAGAGACCATTTGCTGAAAGAACAACACACTCAGAGCTGTAATTAAGCCAAAACCGAACAGTGGTTAAACCAGGGATGTCCAAAGTGTGGTCCTGGGCCCATTTGTGGCCCTCTGGGTGATTTTGTTTGGCCCTTCGGTCCACAATTCAAGAATGAAGTGAATTTGCGATTAATTTGAGATTTTTACAAACAAATAAAATCTTTCTAAAACAAGAGAAAGTAAAATAAATATGAGGACAATAAACCCAAAAAAGGTTTAAAAAATGTTTACCTGTCATTTAAAACAGTATCTGTTCAGGACCGAGCTTTTATTTTGGATAGACAATTATTTACAGATTCCACAACTTTTCTTTATTAAATTATCCTCTATTGAAGAGATAAAAACAATAAATTTCTTAAAAGGAAATCTTTTCACTTTTAATTTTAAAAATGTGTTTGTCAAGTACTTTCAACTTGACATTTTTGGCCCTAATGGCTAACCGTTTGGACACCACCTGATTACTTTTTAAATCTGATTAGTCAACAGAATAATCCATGACTAAAATAATTGTTAGCTACAATTAAAATAAATTGTTTTCAAATATTTGGCATTTATCTGTACTCTTCCCAATTCCTGAAATTTGACATTGCTTCATAATTTTGTCAAGAAATTAGTGCTTCATGCTGTAGCAATCCATGTCACGTTTACTCCCTAGTCTTAAATTTGTACCTCTAAGTGTTTAAAAGTTTAAGAAAAAGACGAGATTTACTTCACAAGAGAACATAATTTAATGAGGTGTGGGTGGATGTGTTGGTCACAAGTCTTTAAATGCAGCAAAAATAAACAAAGGGATTCAGTACTGTTGTTTCGGTTGATGTAAGGCATGCAATCTCCACAGAGCTTTGAACACTGAAAGCTACAGGTCATCACAGTAGGACACACAGACACTCAGCCACAGCTACACACAGAAGCGCTCTTAAATCCTCTCGTTAGGACCCAATAAACATTTATTCATTGCACACACGATGAAGAGAATTTAGATTCATCACAACAGCAAAAGTAAAGAACAAATACCAATAACATATTCTAAAACGTCCGTTTTCTACCTTGTCCACCCTTCAGGAAAAAGTGATGTGGTTCAGCAGGAATAATTAAAACATATTAGCGACAGTGACAGTTACACAAACAGGTTAGTAGCATAAGCACGTCATGTGAGCATGTTGCACATAGAAATACAATGATTAGAACAGCCGTGACTCTTGCATTTGACCCTAACACTTCAAAAAACAAAATCCTACTAAGTGTTTTTACTCTACTTACAAGTGCAGATGACTTATAACAAAAAACTGACTTTTCAAGAATATCATGAGTTTGTTTTAAGCCAATAATTCCTTAATATTGATGAAAAACTACTACACTGCAAAAACACAAAATCTTACCAAGTGATTCTGGTCCAGTTTCTAGTGTAGATGTCTTAATACACTTGAAATAAGACAAGCTGACTTGAAAGTAACGTTTCAACAAGATATAGGGGCTTATTTTAAGTAAATAATTCCTTAATATTGGTATAAAAAAACAACAACAACAAAGTCCATGTCCATTGCCAGATAAATTAACTTATAAAATGGAAAAATGTTATGTTATAGGTGAAATAATCTGCCAATGGAACAAGTATGTTTTTCACCAATATTAAGGAGTTATGTACTTAAAACAAGCCTCTATATCTTGCTAAAAAGTTACATGTAAGTTAGTTTTGTCTTATTTCAAGTTCACTAAGATATTTGCACTAAAACTAGACCAAAAATACTAAGATTTCGTGTTTTAGTAGTTTAGTTCCACTGGGAGATTATTTCACTTATTATATGGAAAATGTTTTGTTATAAGTGAAATAATCTGCCTGAACTTTTTCATTCATTTTAAGAAATTATTGACTTAAAACAAGCTGCTATATCTTGCTTAAAAGTTTAGACTTTAAAATACTGCTATCAGCTTATAAATCACTGAATGGATTAGCACCACAAAACAATAAAGATCTGCTGTTGTCATAGCAACAGCATAGTCTGGTTCTGGTCTGCTCTGTGTCATCAGAACCAGAACCAAACATGGAGAAGCAGCATTCAGCTTCTATCCATCACAAATCTGGAACACACTTTTAGAAAACAGCAACACAGCCGTAGCACTGAGTTCCTTTAAATCCAGACTAAAACCTGTTTAGAGTTGCTTTTGATTAATAATCAATGAAACATTAGTAATGATGAGAAAATGTAATGCTTCAATTATTGACTGTTTGTTCTATGATTTTGTATTTTTGTGTTTTATGATGTAAAGCACTTTAAAACGCCTTTTAGCTGCCGTACAAACAAAATTTGATTGACGTTAGTTTTGTCTCATTTCCATTGGTCGCTAGAAAGTAGAGCAAAAATACTTGATAGGATTTTGTGTTTGTGCAGTGAATTTAGCCAGTCCTTGTAAAGCTGTTGTTTGAACCTGTTGAAAACAAGTTTCATCATTCATTTTTTAATTTGTAAATTACATGAAACACTTCTGCTGTAGCTCTCATATAAAAAGTGCACACATTTGCTAGTTTATGGCGCAAAATCCTTGGGTCAAAAGTGGCTGTATAAACAGTTAAATATTTGCCTCCATATAAAAATAAAATCAGCGACACAAATATTGCACACCTACGGAGCTTAGAGTTATTCTATTAAGGGAAATATACAAACAGGGAAATAATAAAGCCTCTGGAGTTATAAATATCTGCATCTTCGGTTTTAAAACTATGCATGGAGCACGTCTCTGGCTGCAGGTGGGGCAGAGGTGGAGTCACGGCTGGCGATGGGGGGAAATGGATTCAGGCTGTGCAAGTGAGAAGAGATCAGCAGGAAGTCGTGGTGGACAAACTGGACCGAGCGGCTCAGTGTTGCTGGGCGTCCAGCTCCCTCTGGCGGCAGCCCACGGCCGTGATGAGAGCAGCTCCCTTGCCACTGCCGTCCTCCGACAGCAGGAAGTTAACATCACATTTAGGGGCAAGTTCTTTTACTGTCTGGTGGAAGATCCGAGAGAAGCTGCAAGGAGGAAAACTCAAATGAGAAAACAATTTGAGACTTTAAAGAAAACCTGCACAGTAAACATGGATAAGGGTTTTGAGTTTTTCCTTATAGTTTAGTTTTATATTTTAAAATAGACGACAATTGGCAGTAAAATACCAATAAAATAATAATAATAATAGGAATAAAAACCAAGACGTACTTGGTTTCAGTTGCAGCAGTTACCCAAAAACTAAAATTAATTAATCATTATTTTAACTGTGTTGAAGGTCAGAGGAAATATTTGTGCTTAAGTTGATCTACTGACCAAGTAATCTACTATATCCACTGGCAGATTATTTCACTTATGAAAAAATACTTTTCCCATTTTAAAAGCAGAGGTGGGCAGATTATCCAAAAATTGTACTCGAGTAAGAGTAGCACTACTTCAACATATTTTATTAATATGTTGAAGAATTACTTCTTCATTTTAATCAAGTAAAATGAAGAAGCAATCTGTGTTTTAGTAGTAATTTGTTTTTGAGTTATTTCTCAAGTAAGAGAAATAACTAAAGTAAGAGTAAAACAGTATTTGGTAAAAAGTCTACTTACTGAGTAACTGATCAAATTATCAATCATTTTATGTTTAAAAATTATGTCATCAGACAAACCACAATATAAAGTAAAGTTGAAATTTTGGTACTTTAAGGACCAAAATGACAATAATTCATATAAGTAGCAAAAAAAATAACAAATTCAGGTAGAAAAAAAAAACAAAACATGTTTCCAAATCAGTTTCTTCCAATAAAAAACTTAAGAAAGTTCAACAGAAACTGCAGGTGTGTCTGTGAATTTTTGGTTAAAACATGTTAGTTTTTTTTTAGCAGCGATACATCATAGTAAAATTACTCGAGTAAAAGTAAAAAGTACAGCGTAGTAAAAACTCTGGTTATAAGTGAAATAATCTGCCAAAGGAAAAGGTCTTTTTTCATTAATATTAAGTAATTATTGATTTAAAATACTTGGTAGGGTTTTGTGTTTTTGCAGTGTACTGTTTGGCGTTGTGCTGGTCCACCATCTTGATGTAGATGATTGTTTACTGTAATCCGGGTCTTACTGTGGGTGCAGCTTGTAGAGCGTGCCGTCCACACCCACGGTGATGTCCAAGCGGTCCAGTCCTCGGTTCTCACGGATCTTGTCCACCACGGCGGCCATTCCGGCTCCGCAGATCTGAGCGGCGCGGCGGGACACTGTTCCACACACCTCCTTAACGATAATACTGTCGTCACAGGTGCTGTCGAGTCCCAGCTGCTGCAGAATCGCTCTGACCTGCAGCAGCGCCAGACGATCGCTGTGGAGGAGAGAGGGAGAAGGTCAGAGGTCACGCAACAGCAGCGGAGTCACCGGATACGTCTCAGCTGTTCCCAGAGGCAGAGGTAATCGTACACCACAGCGTCTCTTTTCTTTCTTTTATGTGTTGTCTCACTGAATGCTGGCTTTCAGAGAGCCTGGGCTGTAATGCTGCTTTCTGTGAACGTTTTAACCCTGTTCTAGTGTTGAACTTTTCTTTAAGGATTATTCACTTAAAACAAGCTCCTGTTGTTTGCTGAAACATTATGAACAAGTTGGTTTTGTCTTATTTGAAGTGTACCAAGATATTTGCACTAGACGCTAGATCTGCCATAAGGACAAATTTTCCTGGACAATAAATTGTCCCACAAGTTATTGCGATAAACGATAATATTGTTGTTTTGAGACCATTTTTGAGTAATATTATGATAATGGCACAATAATGCAAGAATAGATTCTGAAAGATCAATAAACTTTGAATTCCAATAAACATTTAACACTGGAACTGGAAGACGTTTTAAATATCCAAAATAAATAAACAAAACAACAAATAAAATTAGTTATGGAGTTTCTACAAACAAAATTGTCCTTCAAAAAATGGACTAGTTGAGACCAAAGCACCAAAATGAAGACTTCAGTCATCCATATTTTGGTAGAAAAAGAAAAGAATGATATATAACGCAAATGAAAATTATTGACCTTGTTTTAATTTATCATACAATTAATGGATTTATTGCTTATTATGATGCTTTTGGTCTTCTTCTATTTTATTATATTGTGAAAAACTTAAAGTGATGGGAAAAAAATAAAATAATGCCACTGACAAAGAGGAGACATACGTTTTACCCAGTGAATTCTCTCAACATGTTCACAATAAATGCAAACAGAAATTTGTTAGGAATATTTAAATATGTATTTTTTTACATGACAGAGCAGTTTGTGGAAAACTGTCAGCATAAAATGTGACGGATTCACTCACCTCTCTATTTGTGACAGGAATTTGGTCTCAAAGATGCCGCGAGTCTTCAGTGTTTCTGAAATCTGTCCTCGGAAGAGGAAACCACGCTTCGTCAAATCAATCAAAATCTGCCGCACGATTTCTCC
This sequence comes from Brachyrhaphis roseni, assembly GCA_903066815.1. NCBI lineage: Eukaryota > Metazoa > Chordata > Actinopteri > Cyprinodontiformes > Poeciliidae > Brachyrhaphis > Brachyrhaphis roseni. The sequence continues at coordinate 45,449 of CAEFZY010040506.1, forward strand.
CAAATACATTCCACTGCACATCTTCTCATATCTGACAGGAAAGAGATTTTGGTTACTGCATTGTGAAAATGAAACACCAATCTGGTTATTTTGATCATGAGTATAAATTTGATTAAGTTTCTAGACTAGAAAATTGACCTGAAAGTCTCGTTAAAAGTACGGGTGCATAGATTGTGGTAAAGATTAACAATCTTTAAAAAGCCTGACCTACTGATTTTGTGTGAAATGTCACTAAATATAGCAAGAAAGTCGCAGAGTTGGCAACAGTAGGGTGACTATAACTGCAAATGTGCAGAAATGACCTGGTGTAATTATCAGTCGATCATTGATCTCCCAAATTTAAGAAAATCGGCACAGATAAATTGGATAAATCAGTGCACCCCTAATTAAAAGTGTTGTTTGTTAACTTTGCATGGTTTGTATTTGACCTCCTGACCTCTGTTTGCCTTCGTTGAGTGAGTTTTCGTCCACTGCCTGATCATATTTTGTCCTGATGTCGTCCAGACAGCCGTTATCTCCAAATGCTCCCCACTCCATGTTGACACACATCCGACCCTCAGTGCCTCCCACTATTTCAATGTTCTTCAGCTCCTCCATGTAGCAGGCGTTACTTCCTGTGCCTGTAAACATACAAAGCAACTTTACAATACTTCAACCGATCAATCAATAAGTTTAAAAATGTAACAAATTCCATCATCAATGGAGAAACACATTGTCTTATTACACTTACGCTACATGAGAAACCTTTCTCAATAATTACAAAATACATTTCTTTCATGGCCACTTACAGTAAATTAAGAATATAAGCTTAAAACAATAAATCATTCTCCCCAATGCTAACCCAAAAATGTGAGACTTAATTTCTTTTTTTTCCTTATAAAATAATTTAATTGGTTTAAAGTAGAGCATTTTTTCAAGTCCTCATCCAAACTATTCCATAATTTGACTCCATACAAAATGCACATTTGTTTTAAAGTAGTTCACAGTTTTACTTTTGAAATCCTTCGGCTGTTTGTCACTTGAGCTTAAAATGCAAAACTTTTGTAAATTAATTGTCAATAATGTCTTTATAGCTTTAAACATAACCAACAACATTTTTAAATTAACCAAATCTCCTAGTTTCAAGTTATTTTATTGAATAAAGACATTTGTATTCACTTTATACATAAATCATGTCTTTTTTGGTCACAAACAAAGGCTTAGTGTTGGTTTTTATAAGTATTGCCTAAAATCTCTTTGCCTGGTATAGAGAGCAATCTGGGCCAAAATTGTAGAATTAAAAGTAGTCGTGGGCCAAAAAATAAATGAATAAATAAAATCAATCAAATGAGGTAGACTTAAATTTATTGTAGATCCAAAACTAGAAAGAGATTTCAAAAGATATTTTTCACATTTGAAATTCAGAAACATTTTTTGTAGAAAATTTCTGACATTAATCTAATAGTTTAATTTTTGGCATAAATTTACTACTTTAATTTTGCATGTTTACTTTATTGAAAAACATTTAGTTTTCAGTTTCTCTTGGCCTTGATTGAGTAAATGTAATTTCAGTAATAAGAACAGGATTTGGGTCACTTTGTTTCAAAATGTTTGCTACATTTTGAAAGTTTAAAAAAGAATAAAAGTTGACCTGGGTGCAGCAAAGTTGGCTTTTTAGTAAAAGTCTCTGTTCTTAAAACTTTATAAAAACACAAATATTTTATGTTGTATTTTACATTTTTCTGGTGAAAGCAAGAGTCTCCATCTACATCTGCAAGCCACACAAAACAGTCTACTGGCCACAAACGGCCCCCGGGCCACACGTTGGACACCCATGCTCTATACAATGAGTCAAATATGGAACAACAAATGAATGGTATACTTTATGATCGTTTACTGATCAATCCTTTCTTAATAAATGTATTAAAAACATCTGGAAACCCAAATAAAAAAGAAAAACGTAAACGGCTCACTCACCTGCAATCAGTCCGACTTCACACGTTGGCTCTTCGTACGCACAGGTCATCATCGTTCCCACGGTGTCGTTCACTATGGCAACCACATCCAGCTCAAACTCCTGCAGCACAAGCAAGTTAAAGACTGAAGTACAGAAAAATGTGTTGATGTAACACTTAACAGGTCAGCTGAAGTCTGAAGTTCACCTGCAGCCATGCAGAATACATATTTTAATACTTTCTCCTCAGTCAGTTCTTTGTTTTAGGAAGATAAAATAACAGAATAACCCACTCTACTTTAGACATAACCCACTCTACTTTAGACATAACCCACTCTACTTTAGACATAACCCACTCCACTTTAGACATAACCCACTCCACTTTAGACATAACCCACTCCACTTTAGACATAACCCACTCCACTTTAGACATAACCCACTCCACTTTAGACATAACCCACTCCACTTTAGTCATAACCCACTCCACTTTAGACATAACCCACTCCACTTTAGACATAACCCACTCCACTTTAGACATAACCCACTCCACTTTAGACATAACCCACTCTACATCCGGATTATAATCCATTCTAATTCAGGGTTAATCTGTGAGCTACATCTTGCACACTGTACTGGTAGCTTGTCAACATTAACTAATTTCATATCTTATTCTTAAGTGAATCTAGTAAATGCAAACTTCTGATGTCATATATGCTGTTATCACAAAACCTTACCAGTTTCCATGTACCTTGTTAAAACTCAGTAAATTAAATAATATTTAAAGGTTTGTTTTGTAGATTTTATTCTGATGTCATCATATAACTGCATTATTGAACCTTATGCCTCAACTTTGCTGTAAAGAATGTGGTGGAGTTTCGTTTTTTACCTTTATTCACACTATTTGAAAGCGATGTTAGGCTTTGTTTTTAATGGAACAATGCTAAATGGAAATCTGTTGACAAGAGAATTAATATGAGGGCTGATTACTTTCTGATGCCACACAGAGAACAATGCATGTTATTTACATTTTGGGACAAGCTGATAATAAAAGATGCAAGCTTTTTCTGAGAGCTGCCGCCCTCAGCTGTCAACTCATGCTTTCACAACCATCACCACACACAGCTTCAGTCCAGTCCTGCACTGCTTTACCTGTCGGACAGAGATTTACTCTCAGTTTATACTTACTGGGTCTTCAAGCTAAAGAGAGTGAAATCAGTTTATAAAGTTCATCATCTGTAACAAATACACAGGTGGACAGACTACCCAAACAATGTACTCAAGTACAACTGGAGCTTTTTCTAGAGCTTTTTCTACAACCACAGCTTGAGTTTTGTACTCAAATTATTAATGAAATTGGAGAATTACGTCTTTAGATATGAGTTGAACATGTTTGTTCTGTAAAGTAGCTTGAAATTATATTGGTTGGTGTGAATTGGCACCATAATAATCAAAAATTAAAAGCTTGTATGGAGATATCTGAAAATGAAATGTGAACATACAACATTATTGATAATCAAAAATATAGGAATATTTACAAAACCTCACCCTGAATGTTGAGTAAGCATCTTTAAAGACGTACTTTCTGGGTAAAATATTTCTTCCTTTTAAAGTGATCTTTAGAAATGTTCTTCATTCTTTCTTTAACCTTTCTTAACTGTTTCTGTACATATTGTCTGCTTTTTCTTTGACTTTCAACCCACACGTTTTCCACCTAGTCGGTATTTGCAGAGGACTGTTGTTTCGTGTTTATAATTACCTCTTTTCTTTTGATTGCTTCTCGGAGAAGCTCCACAACATCTTCACCTTCACAGTCTGTTGCCTTGAAGCCTTTTGTCCAGGTTACCAGGATACCCTGAGGAAAACACAATGCTGATTGGAAAACTTCTCATATAATGGATACAGAGAGCGCAGGAATGCGAAATTCAACTATAGTTATACTAGGTGTGACAAAAGTTGTAACACTTGAGATTTTGTCTATATAAACCAAAGTTTTTGGCCCTCTAAGTGATTTTGTCTGGTCCTCGAACGCAACACAAAATGACAGTCTTGTTTTCCAGTTCAAGTTTGGACGTTAATGCAGTTAAAAATGTTTCACTGCCTTTCAGAAAAGATACAAAATAAAGTCTCCTAAATATGGAAGTAGCCATTTAATTGAATTTCACAGTAAACAGAACCAGAAACATTCAGTGGCTTTTACTGGTTTTGATCTATTCTTTTAGTAAACTCCACTAAATAAAGTTTGTGAAGAATCAGCTACTCGTATCTTGTTGCTGAGAACAAACATGAAAAACCCAAAGATAATAGAAAAACCGTCAACATTTAAAATATAGTTTTAGTTTTATTAGTTTTTTTAAAACAAGGCAACCTGTTACACAGTAATTCACAATTCCTCTTCTAATAATAATAGTAGTAACACTATATTGATCCCCAAAGGGCGGGGGGGGATTTTATTTGTCCCAGCATAGCACACAATAAAACTTAAAAATAAGTAAATAAAGTAAAAGAAATAAAAAATATATACATATATACTACTGATAATAATAACAATCTCTATGAAAATCAGACTTTATATTATTAAAATATTGTATTGTGTTAGCTTTTTTTTCTGTTTTTATTAAAAAGATTTTAAAATAATCTTTTGTGGCCCTCAATTATCAATCACATTGACAGTTTTGGACGATAAGGTTTGGACACCACTGATACGAATTAAAAGAAAGAAGGTAAATAAACAAGAAATCTGTATTTAGTCTATGCATATGTAGCTAACAGTTGGAAACATATGCATGTAGGTAATTTTTTTTTTTTTTACAATAGCAACATTTAACAGTGTGATAAAGACTGAGTAACGTAGAACGTACTGCATCCAGGCTGGTCTGGTGACAGGGGAAGGAGAAGGTGAAACCCAGCGGCAGTCGAGCGCTTTTCATTCCCATGTAGTCCAGGAAGTCGGAGATGCAATGCACAATGTGGTCAAAAAGCTGCAGAGAGACACTTAAGTTAGATTCACTGGGGGTCTAGAAGTAGGTACTGTGTTTTTGTGGAAAGTCGTTAACAACAAATAACGCTATTACACAAACATTTAAATAAATCTGTGAGAAAGAAACTTTTAAACCAATCAAACAGCAAACCTCCGGAAAGGAAGTTATTCTTAAAAATGATCTAATTCTAAGGAGTGAGATATTAACATTACCTCCTCTCCGGTGCCCTGCATGACTTCTATGGGAATGGCGTAGATTTTGTTGTGCATTTCTACTGTGCGCTTCTTCCCACTGCGAATCTTAACCAAAAGTACACGGAAGTTTGTTCCTCCAAGGTCCAGAGCGAGAAAATCTCCATTTTCTGAAAAAAATAAAACAAGTATTTGTTAACCTGAAAGCCAGCAGAATCTATTCAGTCAACTTCTTAGCTTTTGGACACATTATAAACTACTATATGTAAGCATTTAGTTTCTGTTTGTCGTCCTGCTGCTGACGAGAGACAAATCAAAAAAATGTCTTTCTAAAAACATTGTACCTGATATGCATAAACGCAGATATTCATATTTCAGCCATCAGAAGAGACGTTGGCTTCTTAAATTGTAGTCTGTCATTTTACAGAAGAGCTATATAGTCAACACGTTTGAAAGACACCTGACTTTTTATGAGCTGTGCAATGCTGTGAGAGCTCTGAAGGAGCCAGCTGCACATTGTAGGAAAACCCCCCCAAAAACAAACCATCATCCTCCTACTACTTCCTGGTGTTTTCTTCTGTGTTTCTGCCAGTAGTAACATCCGGCTGTTGATCATGTGACTCGTGTGATGTGAAAAAGTTTGAAACGCAGCTATTGATGTCAACCATTTACTTTATCTCAGAAGCTCCCAACACCTGCTAATGACATCATTTTATTAACAGAAAATTGGCAGATTGTAAATATGTGTTGACTTGTCCGTCTCATAAATGATGTAAAGCGTAGGCTAACTCGAAAGCAGTGAGTTTGGTGAGTAAATACATCCAGCAGGTGATTATCAAACTAATTTCAGTCTGTTTTTAGGATTTTTGATGTTCCTTTGCTTCCTTGTGAAGGAAACTCACTAGAAAGTGAAGCTTTCCCTTGATGTCCCTGTTAGCATGTGCTATGTTTGGTGTTGTTGAGACATTACTGATACCAACAAGTAAAGAGCAACTCTGTTTACAGTTTGTTTTAACGAGATTCATGCTTTCAGTCACCTGTTCCATCTGGTGTACTCCGAACAAATGTAGGCAGCATTTTGACTGTCGCCTCCTTGTGGGTCTCCTTCTTCAGGCCTCTTTCGATTTCCATTCTCATGCGTTTCTTCACCTCCAGCAGTTGACCTTTGCTCAGCCTGAACTCTGCCAAAGTCTCTTGAATCTGGCGCGCCTGGTCGGTCAAACGGTAGGCCACTGCTGTCACCATGGCGGCACCTTTAGCACTCCCACTTTCAGACAGCAGGAAGCGGACATCAGAGTCTGGAACCAAACGACGTACGGTCTTGTGCAAGCGCCGGGCGTATCTGTTGAAAAACATAGAGATGTGAATGATTACTTCCCTGCAACATAATGGAATACAATCCTGTCCCGCTGTTGCTTTATGGTTCAAGGGAGCATGCAAGTCTTTAAAGGAGGGTATTTGGCAAGAATCAACTTTTTTGACCTTTACATCCTGTCCTCCCTCAGAGTTCCTTCAGACTAGTGGTAGCAGCAATTAGCAAACAACTGTTGGAACTGCACATCTGCATAACTCATTATACAACCTGCGACTCATGGAGGATCATTGCTGTAACCATGTGGTGAAGGCGGACTATCAGAAAAAGTAGGAGCTTCTTAAAGAGACAGAGATCAATTTAATTTAAATGACATTTTGTCAAGTTAAATGTCATTTAAGTTGTTTTTGATATATGTAGCATTTTCATAACTGAAGATAAAGCAGTTACTTTACATTTCATTAAAATGCCAGTATGTGCATGGAAATTACATAACACTCCCTCTTTAAAGAACAAAACAACTAGAAACATTGACAGATAGTTTTTTTTATATACTTATAACTACATGAGGTTCTTCTTGAGTTCCCGTTTTCTTAAATACTCACTGAGGGTGCATTTTGTAGAGAGAACCATCGATTCCCACAGTAGTGCGAAGGCGTGCAACTCCTTTGTTGTCCTTTAGGCGTGAGAGGATACCTCCCAGAGTGGCAGAAATCAGATTTGCAGAGCGGAAGGACACAATGGTGCATACATGCCTGACGGCCAGGCAATCTTCATCTGATGGCTCCACACCGAGTCTGGTCAGGATTTCCATACATTTCTTCAGTCCTTCTTTAGTCCTAAAACAACATTTTTACCTCAATGAATACCTCAAGAAAAAGCTGGAGAATTAGTCAGTTTTCTGTTTAAAATAGATATACTGAACTAATCTTAAGGGGGACATATTGATGATTTTTTGTACTTCTATTTAGGTCTCCACTGCTTCTAAAAACAACCACAGCTTTTTAAAAAAAGCCACCTAGTTGTTTTTTGGCATTAAGTTAATGTTTTTTTGGTGTCTGGAAAATAAGCCATATCAACAACCTTCTGAATGTAACATCATAAATCAGAAAGCACCTAGCAACCCCAGCAGAGCTCCAGCATGTTTAGTCAGCTGCTTGTACAATGGCTGCTGGAAAAGACAAGTTTTTTGTGGTTCACTTACCATCCAGAAACTGCTTGCTGCATTCATGTTGGTTGTGCAGGAGTCTCTACTAACGCTTTTCAAAGATGTATGGCTGTATAATTGTGCATCTTTCTGTGGCCATTTTCTGTAGCAAGTATAACCATTGAGTTAGGGGGTGTGGCTAGCAGCAGATTATTTGGATTTAAAGTGACAAGAGGTTCTAAAAATATTAAGCTCAAAATAGGCAGAACTGAACAGACTATAATCTCATTATCTACGAATGATTTTATGGAAGAACAAAAAGTAATAAACTTGTTTTCTGTAGCCCATACACCTGTCCTAACCTGTTCAGGAAAGCACTATAGGTATCCTTTAACATTGATACAAATCCTTAGGTTTAATACTCCTTCAAAAGTGAAGCCCCTTAACTGTAACTCCTGCAGTCTATCCCAAAATGTGTCTTTATCTTCCACATCATAACACAAGCCATTCTCTGCACTCACTTCTCTATGGCAGAGACGTGCTTTGTTTCGATCTTTCCTTTGGTCAGAAGCTCAGGAGTGATTCTTCCCTCAAACAGAAGCCCCTCCTTGGCCATCTTCACCAGGATGAGTCGAACCAGTTCTCCCATGTACATTCCACTGGCCATCTTCTCAAACCTGGTTACAGAGAGAAATTCTTCAACTTTTAGACTAGCTTCACTTGACAAAATGCATTTTTAAATTGATTTGCACTTTAACTTACAATTGCTTTCCTGGGTTGAGGGAACCTCTGTCAATCTCTCGATCAAATTCTGTACGAATGTCTTCCAATGAGCCGTCATCCCCAAAAGCTCCCCATTCGGTATTAATGCACATCCGGCCTTCGTCTCCTTCCACCAGATCAATGTGACGCAGTTCCTCCATGTAGCAGGCGTTTGTCCCCGTTCCTGAAAACATGCAGAGTAAACCAACGTTTTTGTTTGAACACATTTGCCCTCATTCTTTAGCCTGTCACAATAATCAGTTAATCGCATAATAAATTGAAATGAGCTCAATAATTTACATTCTGAGGATTGTAATTTTGTTTACAAAGACATTACAATACATTTTATTTGTGGTTTCAAGTTGTGTGTTTTTCTATTTCTGTTTTATTGTTGTTTTATTTTAGATGCTTAAAATATCTTCCAGTTCCAGAGTTACTGAGATTATTCCCAACGGGATGAAGGTGGAGTCGAGGGCATCTCAAAACCCTTTGGTGTAAATTATCATTTCATTTTATGTTAGGTATTCTTTGCCAAATTAAAGTCAATATACTACTTAGTTTATAGTCTCAAAACAACAGTATCGTCACCTTCCTAAAGTAATGGCTTATGACATTTTTTGCCAAAAATGATTTGTTTTTGCCTAAATCATCTTTTGGCAAAAAAGAGGCAAGGATTTATTCTTTTTTTTTTTTTTTGCTAATATCGCTTTTAGCAAAAAATGGCTACACTGTTACTTTAGGAAGGTGACTACATTCACTAGCAGAAAGCTGTTATCAGCAATTCAAATAAGATACATGCAGGATCTGACGTTGAGTTTTTAACATTTGTTGCTTCGACATTTGTCTCTTTACAATGAATTCATAAAAAAAATAATCTCAACTCTTAATTTTCACCTATTATGATTCCCACTTCACAACGCTGATCATCAAATCCACATGTCATCATGGTGCCAACTGTGTCGTTCACCACTGCCATGATGTCTGCTTGATAGTCCTGAGAAAACAAAGATCCATAAATTTAAATACATTATACTTGAATAAAAGCTTTCAAATGAAAAACAAGAATTAAGACTCACCCCTCGTTTCTTAATTGCCTTGTTGAGAAGTTTCACAACGTCCATTCCCTCTACACCATTAGCCTTGAATTTCTTTGTCCAAGTCACAAGGACGGCCTGTGAAAGAGACGCTTTCGTCAACCTGGTTTAAAGGTTTGCTGGAGAAAACTTCTCTATAAAATTTCGTTTTTATGGAACGTCATGAGAAAGTATTTGTCCCTTACAAATTTATTCTTGTTTTGATTTCTTGCTCCTCAGATCATCAAACTGTTTAATTCACTGATGTAAAAATGCTATTCATACCAACCTGATTCAAGTTATCATTTAAATAGATCTTGATGATCCCCAAGACTTTTGAGAAGGTGTTCTGTGGACTGATGTGACTAAAATACAATTTTACAAGGTGTATATAGGGATGGGTGATACATTGATTTTATCGATTAATTGAGCTTTCTATTTTTTTTCTCTTTTTTGGTAAATCTTAATTTATTTCTCACCAATCCGCTTCTTTTGTTTCCAGAGTGACGCTAACCCGCTCAAGAGCCACCATCTTGTTTCATAACAAGGTTTTACGGCTTCTATTCACATCAACTTTTAAATCAGGTCATTTAAACTTTTATCGAAAGAAACGTTTTTAAAATATTTTCTGTCATTTGTAATGTTTTAAATGTTGGCTTTACGTATTTGAAGAAACCATCATTTCAGAAATCCTGATGGAGGATGTCTGCCCAGTCATTTGACCTTGAAAATTAGGTTATGGTTAAAAAAAAGTTTTACCTAGTTAAAGTCTGAATTTAAATCAGATTGAAATGATGAGGCATAAAATTAAAGAGTCAAGTTGGTTTGGTATATGTTTTCCCTTAATAAATGAGATTATTTTTACATTTTCTCTGGTTATCTTTGTCTGACATTAAATTAGTTTGAGTTGAAACATAAAAATGTGACTTAAAAGAATATAGAAAAGATTAAATGTGTAAGGGACCAAGTACTTCCTCACAACCATGCATGTCATAATCCAGTAAAGTGATTACCTCATCCAGTTTGGATTGGACACAGGGGAATGAGAACGTAAATCCCACAGGTAGTCTTTTATCCTTAATTTTTTGTTTCTCCATAAAATCACCCAGGCACTCAGCAACATGGTCAAAGAGCTGCAGACAAACAAAAAGATTTTTACAATGCAAATTATTCAGAAATCGCATATTTGTAAGATAATTATTAAGATAAGATAATTATTGTCGTATAGTCAGAGCTACATATACGTTTCATAACTTTATTTTATAAAACCTGGATGAAAACCAGTCTGTGCAATCTGAGCTTTGCTTTCATTGTGCAACTAAAAAGAAATTAAAAACATAATACATTGTTAAAATCTCAAGTTGCTCAAATAAAAAAAGACGTTTTACAATAATACCACACGATGGATATACAGTTGAACAAATGTGTTCGTTCATGGGTCATGTTACATTTCTCGCCAGCTGTCTGCAGCGTTTCATTAACTAAATTTGTCTTGTTCTAAGTCGGGCCTTTGGGCGACCGCACTGCTGCTGCTGCTGCCGCCAGTCGGCCATGTTTTGATTATTGTGTTACAACCTGAGCAGCAGCTGTTGTCTCTATAAGCCCGGTGTTGTTCAGCAACTCTCCCCTCCTAATGCTCACAGAGACGATCATAAAAACTGACCTTCACCATGTCCTGACATGTAAATATGTTCTGTACAAGAAAGACTCTAGCAGAGATAAATAACAATGCATCCCATGGCTTGTACAATATGTACTGATTAAGGGTGCTTTCACTCCTGATAGCTCAGTAGACTGGGTTAGATTGGGGACTGAAGTTGCAACATTTGTCGCATTTGGAGCTGACAAGCTTGACATGTCACCATAATCCAAAGGTCTGTAGTTTTAAAGGGGCGGTATCATGTAATTTATTTATTTTTTTAAGCTATATAGCAACTTATTCCACCAACAAAAGCAGCAGCAATTAGGAAACACCTGGTGGAACTGCCCACCTGCTGATCTCATCATGCAAATTACTCAGTCCAAGAACGGTTTTAATAGATTTTCTTAGTTGGTCGACTTTGTGTTTTTGGTTTTTTACACCTAATCGTCCAGTAGACTGGATTCGATTAGGGAATAAAATTGCAACATTTGTTTCATTTTCATGTGGTGCGGTTTGCTTTCATACTGCACTGTTAAACAATCCAAACTATTTGAAAAACCTGTGGTGGCGCTGCACCAACAACTACTGAAGGAAATGACATGAAAACTTTTGAAGAAGACTGAGTGCAACGTCCTTCTTCACGAAATGTAAACAAAATTGGAATAGCATCACATTTTAATGGTTGTGGGATTTCTCTTTTATTTTTAGTAAAAGCCCATGAGCTGTTTTCCCTGATAGCACTAAATTCTTACGTTTGTTTTGGTTGTATTTACCCAGAATGCCATGTCCCTATAGTCCACTTCCTGCTTTTGGTCTCTGGTCCACTTGTATTCCTATGCATTCAAACCACACCAGGGTTCATGTCAACCAAACCGATGCATACGTTTTTAGGCAGACTAAAGTTTGTTTTTTGGTTCTCTTCAGTTTGATTGCACATTCACACGTCCCCAAACAGACCGGACTGTCTTGACAAAGAACTAGAGTTTGATTAAAGCTGATTAAACAGGCCTGATGCGAATGTACTCTAAGACCCCAAGATGGGAGCTTTTGTAAATGTAACCTGACAAAAAAATTTATTTAGAATCTAGAAAGTTATGCACAGTTAAGATTTGAACGGGAGATCTTTTTGATTTAGAGTCTTTAGAGTCTAGTGTTTGCATTAACCTTTTGCACGTGACGTCATGCTCTCTAGAACGTCAAAGCAACTAATGCGCTCCTAAAAAAAGAAAAAAAACAATGTGCTCCTTTTAAAGCTAGGCTAAAAACAGACATCTGTAACCTAATATCGCTTCTATTTATTTTTATTTTACTTTAAAAATGCTGTGCGGTCGGCTGGACAAGCAGACAAGAATGCAACCAAACTTGTCATTTTATTTGATAACTTTTAATGAAAGAAGTGACGGTGGTGATGGATAGCAGCTGTTAATCATAATGACTGTCAGCCCTCGGTGACGGTGATGCCGCCACGGTGACAGCATGACGGTGTGGCACCGTTAGCGTGTTTTGGACGTTTTTAAGGCTGCTCCGATGTAAGGTGAAATGCCGTTTATGACTGATATAAATCATGTGGTGTGAATTCAGGGAAAGTCAGTGATTTGATCAATGGGTCGGTTTCTAAGCTAACTGTTTCTAAATACCGCCGTCTATGAGCCCCAACCAGGTGTGTTACGTTCACAAATTAGCTCGACTCGAACAAGTAGAAGCCATGAATAAACTGGTAAAAACAACTTTGAAAAGCAATTTCAGTTGCTCTGTGCAATATTCCCGTCCCTCACTTCTGACGTCCAACATGTCGCCTCGAATAATTGAGTGACGTAGTTGCAAAGGGTTAATAGAAAAAGGAAAAGGGTTCAGATTTGGCTTACAAACAGCTGAATGCTTCATTTACCTGTGTCCCACTCCCATGGATGATGTCATCAGGAGTTTCGTAGACCTGGCTCTCCATCTGAACTGGCTGCTTCTTGTCCTGTGTCACTTTGACACGCAAGATCCGAAAGTTTGATCCACCAAGATCAAGAGCTATGAAGTCTCCCTTTTCTGTCAAATTGAGAACATAATGAGATTTATTACCAGAATTATTCGGCCATACTTTAAATAGTTTGTTGCAAAAACAAAAATCTGGTTCAGTTTAGAAAGCTTAGACAAATTCAGTTGGTTTTGACTGTCATAATGCATAACCCCTGTTTAAACTTTAGTGCTTGGGAGAAGAAAATCAAGCCAAACAAAACTCAGAATCCTATATTTGTGTTTAAAACTTTACCACATCTTTGCATTGGATATGATATGAAACTTTTGTGCTCCTGGTTTCTATGAAATACACCAACTATGCATAGTTATGATTGTTTTCCCAGCACTAAAAAGTGATTAATTCAAAATGTACGGTTTTGTTAGGATTGTAATTTTCTAGTTTAAATTACTTCTGCTCAATATAAAACATGACACATGAGCAAATATAATTATCTTATTTTGCTTAATAGACTTAGACATTCACCTGTACATACATATTGAGCAAAACTTTGTTGCAAGGCTTTAATAATAAAATAGATAAAAAATATACAATACAATAAAAAAATCATAATGTGGTGTGAGAGGGAAATAGAGTAAAATTAGGGGTTTTTTAATACTTCAGCTAAAGACCAGTTTGTATTTTTGAACCTGTTCTGTTGCTAGTTACATTTTTTATATGTTTTCACAAACAGCTTGTGATCCAAGCAGAATTCAGCTTTATTTCTTGGTATTAACTCAGAAATATACAGTCTCAGACAGTACAACTATCGATCCTATCGTTGCTTATCTATTAATCTTTTTTTAACTCTCATCATGCCTTGAACTTTACCCTTTCTGTGTTCCCTTGGTTCTCTGATGTTGAAACTAAAGGCTATTTATAATGTGTGAACCCTGGAGTCAGGCTGTGCCATTGCTCAACTAAATCAGACGTGTACTTCACTCTTATATCCATATATAAAGAATTTGTAGTTTATTAAGGAAAAGCAATGTAAATGCTCCCCAGTCCAAGAGGAAGTCGGGTGGTTTTCTTTTTATAGCCACTTTTCTCTGGGTTCTGGTCCCAGTAAGAATAGATGTGCTGCCTTTGTATCTTTTAGCTTTGGCAAACAGGACTCACTCTCAGACAATGGGAAAAGTTATGTTTGCTTTCCTGTATTTACCTTTCTAAGTTAGCACAAGCATCTAGAAATTGAGTTGAACCCAACTTGACCCTGTTCTGGTTCAAACTCAGGCAACTGTTGGAACTTGCCAGTCGTTGCACCAGAGCAATGGATTTCTAAGTATACATGCATTCAGTCACTGAAGACTTTCACTACCAGAGACTTTGTTACTATGTTTATAACCGATTATAAAGATAGAAGGTGTCCAAATCAAAAGTTCTACTTTGTGGAAAATTCAGGTAATTTTTGTGATTTGAAACTTTCAATCTCTGGCTTCAAATGGACCGTCTTTCTATCTTCTCCTAACTATAGCACTTTTCTTGAACTTTGTCAACCTCCAGTTATCCTGAACATCAAAACAAGGGATCAAAATATTATTTCTGTAAGACTATAGGCATAAAAAGCCATTTCTAGATCCAGTTTTCCACTCTTTGTGGAGTTTCTTCCAGTATCCCAAACCCCCATCAGGGTCACTGTGCCTGAAGAAGCTCAACCCACATGACCCGGCTTCACTTGAGTCACCATAGTTTCATTTATATCTCTTGCTCATTTATAAGGAGACATGTAGGTATTAAATTCCATTTAATTTGTTTGTTCTGTTACAATAAATTAAATGCATCCAATTTTTATGGTATTTTCACTTAATGAAGGGAAACTGAATATTTAGAAACTCCAGAAAGAAAACCGACATTAGATAAAAGATGATTTCTGTGTCATTGAGTGAAATAAGTAGTTATTGGCGACCAAAGTGCTGAGACATTCTCTGTTCTCATCACACAGTAGATTTGGGCAATCTTCTTCTCTTTACAGAAATTCTCCTGGGCTTCTTGCCTGATGCTTGGCAACTTGAAGCTTTGAGTTTTTGTCATAGTGGGAGACATTTCCATAGTCCCTCCTTGTTGTTCTGGCAGAGGTAACAAGGTCTTGGCTCAAGATCTCAAATAGCCCATTACTGAGGTTAAGTAAGGAACTCTTAGCATGAAACCAGCCCTGATGCTTCCCCCTCCATGCATGACTGTGGGGATTTTGTTCTCCAGGTCATATTCAGTAGTTCTATTCCTCCAAACCTGACCAGTCCAGTTGACACCAGAAGGCATGACTTTGGTCTTTTACGGTCACAGCACTTCATTCTAAGACTTGTCTGATTCATCTGAGATGTTTGATGTATTAGATGGGACTGTAAATGTGTATTTATCGCAGAAGGCTGTGTTCCCAATAGTTTTCTTGGTGACTGAGGTTCACCTACGTTTAGCGTAAACATTCATTCTGAGAGACCAGACCAAGACCTGGCCTATTCTCACCCCAATAGGCCAGATCTCGGCATGGCGCTCCAGATTAATGGCGATTGATGGTCATTTTATTGGTGTTGGATAGTTTCCATTGGAATAAATAATTTTGTTAATAGCTTTGCTTTAAGAATACTATGAGAAGTTTGCAATACTGGTTCATTAATTGATCTGTAAGCCACATGAGGATTTAAAGCTGCAGTATGTAGACATTCTTTGACTTCTATTGCTAACCCATACGATGCTACAAATCTTGGCACTACGGAGTTTAAGGCTGTTTCTTTTTTACTTTTCTGTTGTGATGCAGGCCTTAAATTTCATTCATGATAGTCTTAAAGTCTTCAGTGTGAGTTGGTGAAACCTGCATTCACGCTCTACCTGATCCGTCAGGGATGGACCTAACGAAGGTAGGCAGCATCTTCACCGTCGCTGTGCAATTCGTGTCACGGCCGAGTCCGTTCTCCATGTCCCTACGGAAACGGCCCATGATGTCCTTCAGCGTCTCGTCAGAGAAACGCATGGAGTAAAGGTACTTATCAATCTGGAGAACAGACACACAAAGATGGGCATAAAGGAAGGTTAATCAGTCACATAAAAAGATTGATTCAGCTGGGATAAAAATGTCAAAGTCTAAGTTATTAGAGATAAACAATCACATGTAGTGCAGGCGGCTATCTCACTGCAAAAACAGAAAATCTTACCAAGTATTTTTGGTCTAGTTTCTAGTGCAAATATGTTAGTACACTTGAAATAAGACAAACTAACTTTTCAGCAAGATAAAGAGGCTTATTTTAAGTTTTAAATTCTTTTATGTTGATGGAAAAGTATTGTAAACTATTGGCAAATAGCATGGGAAAAATATAATGTAAGTTAAATAATCTCCCAATGGAACTAGTACTTTTCCATCAATATGAAGAAATTATTTACTTTAAACATGCGTCTATGTCTTGGTAAAAAGTTACTTGTAAGTTAGTTTTGTCTTATTTCAAGTTAACTAAGCTATTTGCACTAGAAACTAAACCAAAACTACTTGGTAAGATTTTATGTTTTTGCAGTACTTTTACAACCTTTAATTACATTTTAATAGTGTTGGAAGCGTGTTGCTGTCACAGAGAAAAATAAAATTTTGATTATGATCACGTTATAATATCATAATTATATTGTAATATATTGTTTATTATATTGTATAAACATGATGATTTCACCCAGTGATGCTGTTGGCGATAGTTTTCTGACAGTGCATGCATAATGATAGCCAGCACTATGGCTAATTTACAGGAGTTGGTCAGGTTTTGCTTCATGCTTGGTGGAAAGATGCTAATGTTGCTGTGCATTGTGGATTAAATCACAATAAAAATTCAGAATAGGATCCTAAGCAAAATGAGATTACACAGAAGGAAAAATCAATCCTGTCCTCTAGATATGGTGGCCTATCTAATTGACCAGCTGGAGAGTTATGGGAAGCACTAGTTTCACCACGTTAAATGGATTCAAAGTGATTATGTTGTAATTCAGACTTTTGTTACACTTTCTTGAATCCAGTAGTGCTGAACAAAGACAAAAATGGCGGTTGATGTGGGGCGTTTGTGAAAATCCTGGACCTAATTTCCTGTGCCATGTTGACTCCTACCACATAGGAATAGCAACAGTAGCTATCCATATTTTTAGCCAATATTTCTCATCAAGTATCCCAAATAAACTTCTTCCTAAAAGCATACTATTGCCACCATCTGGAAGAAATTATTACGTTTATGCAACATATTACCGTGTTTGTGGAAAATAATTATTATGTCATAGCATGATAGTGTTTAAAAAAATATATTTTCCTCCATGACATCAATGTGCTTCCATATTAACCAGTTATAGTGCAATGGAAAAATATTTCCACCCTCTTAAATATTTCAGATGATCAGACATGTTAAAATCAGAGATAGATGAGTCAATACAAAATCTGTTTTGATATTGATTATATTTTATTCTTCTCAGGTAAAATAACTATCCAAGTCATTCTGACCATAATGTGACTAAATGAATTGCCAATTGACACCAACTGCCATCAAGCTTTTGAAATACCCGGCAATGAATCTTTACATCTCTGGAGAAATTTTAGCTGATAAATCATAAATGGGATGTTTAAGGTCACAGCATCTCAATTTAGTTGGTCAGTTAATTTTGTTTTTGAGCTTTTCACAGGTGGACTTGCTGGTAGGGCTGGACGATATATCTGAAAAAAATATGTCGCGTTTGTATCAGTCGATGCCAATAATTATTGATTAGTTTTTTTCTTTTTAATCTGAAATATTGCTTATCTGGTGGCGTGACCTTTCCTGTTTTATCCACAGTTGTTACTCTATACCATTTTTTTTTATTATTATTTTTAAGCAGTTATGAGGCGCAGTGGTGAAACCTAAACCGCTACTGTGCGAGTTCCTCAACAGGTTGTTGCTAGGTAACCAAAGAATGAGTGAGTTGCTAGGTTACCAGAGAATGAGTGAGTTGCTAGGTAACCAAAGAGCGAGTGAGCTAGTTGATTCAAATTCAGAAATACTTTATTGATCCCAGAGGAAAATTAAATGTTGTTGTAACTCATATTAATTCAAATTCCTCAAAGAATTACTGTAGATCGTCCAACTTTCCTTAGAGGATATGTGATAAAGTCTGTGGTAACACTTTATTTGACAAGGTGTGCATAACACTGACATGACATAACGCCTGTTATGAACATGAAAGACTCTTTATGAATGTCTATGACTATTGTCATGAAGTGCCATTGGGTAAATTATGACACTTTTAATGCGAAGTTGCTTTAAAAGTTGCATTAAAAGTCCATTAAAAGTGCCAACTTTGCATTTGTGTCATTATTTACAAAATAATACAAAGTTGGCACTTTTAATACAACTTTTAAAGCAACTTCGCATTAAAAGTGTCATTATTTGCAGAATGACACTTCATGACAACAGTCATAGAGATACATAACGACTCCTTCATGTTCATGACAGTGTTATGTTGATCTTATGCATTCCCCGTCAAATAAAGTGTTACCAAGTCTTTCATCAGCCTACATCTCCCAGAATGCTGTGCGTTTCTGGATTGTAGTTCGGTGAATATTCCATATATTGAAAATGCATTCGTTATCTATCTATCTTATTGTGATATATATTTATTGTCCAGCCCTGCTTACTAGTGTGCTCTGGTAAGTAGAGCACACTACTTATCAGAATCAGAAAATTATTGAATTGTCTGATACAGAGTAGAATCATAATTTCATTAGTTATGGCAAGTCGACCAGGTAATAAAGAAGCAAGGCATCTATCTGAGGATTATTACTACCATCACCGTGGTTGACTGTATGTGTGACGATTTTAGTACACTTGAAATAAGACAAAACTAACTTACAAGTAACTTTTCGCCACAATATAGGAACTTGTTTTAAGTCAGTAATTCATTAATATTGATGAAAACGTGCAAGCTATAAGTGAAATACTTTACCAGTGCAACAAGACATTTTAACTTATAATACGGGAAAAGTAGTTTTTCATCCATATAAAAGAAGCTCCTATTTGTTCCTGAAAAGTTACTTGCAAGTTGGATATTTGCACTAAAAACTAGACCAAAAATACTTTGTAAGATTTTGTGTTTTTGAATTTGAGCTTCAATGTTCTAATAGATTTATGTTTTTGTTTCAGACCAATGGAGAACACAATGGGTGAGTAAAACCAAGGCAAGATGGAGTTCATATGACTTTTTACAACAGCCTTCCAGCCGGTGTCGGTCGGTCTTCTCTGGGCGCCATGGCAACCAGTGCTGTAAAACCTCCTGACGGTGGCGACGTGCTGCAGACACCATCCCTGACCACAGCTCAGCTCAAGGACATCGATGTCAAATACCAATAATCCATCAGAAACCCAGAAAACGGTCCAACCCCTGACTCACCACTTCATCGTGACCTTCCCCACTTGTAGCTGTGACAAGCTACAATCCTTCTCTCCCAGCATGATCGGCCCCCAGAAGCCGATTCCCAACATGCCGCTGGTGGTAACCATCACCTGCAGCTGTCACGGCACAGAAGCCTCCAGCATTATCTCCTGGTTTAACGTTCTGCTGCTTACCTTCTTGAGCTGATCATCCTTCAGCTCGGTGAAGTAGTAGGCCAGAAGCTGAGCCGCTATCATCCTGCCCAGGAGCTGTCAGCTGCCGTGTGCTTCTCAGAGTAGAGCCTGTCAAAGAAGGAGGCCTTGTGCAAGTTTACTCCTCTCCCCCCCTCACTGATCCGTCCAACCTGGAGTGAAAGAAGCAGCAGGCCTGAGCTGAGCAGCTGGGCAAGGCAAGGTTAAAAGGAAAAAGGTCCAGTAGCCGTGCCTGCTAGTCTGCGACACGCAGCACTCACCGCCTCTCTCTCTCTCACACACACATACACACACACAGGCTAGCTTTTACTCTGCCTCTCCCCTCTCAGTTGCTAGCTCCCGGTTAGCTCTAGGGAGATGTTACAGCTCTGCACTGGAATGGTCTTTCTGCTATGCCCTGCCCCCACTAAGCCTGCTGATTGGCTGGATGAGGAATCTGAAGGAGAGTAGAGGGCTGACAAGAGGAGGGAGGGTGTGAGAATATGATAGAGGAGGAGGGTGAATGTTGGCTGGAGAAAGAAGCTGCATCTGCATGATAAGCCACCGGCCGCGCTCTCGTGTTGCTACGTGCAGAGGGGCAGGACCACACCGTGATGTCATCATTTCTCTGACTGCGGCTCACTCAGCATCAGCTGCAGAGCATCACTTCAGAAACATTTTGATGTCTTAACTCTGCAACACACAGCAGCTCAGCAGCCAAATCAAAAGGCCTGCAGGGCTTTCCTAACAATTAAACTATATTAACTGGTTCTGCATCTGGGTTTTAGTAGTTTAGTTTTATTTCATTGTGACTTTTTGTTTGTCTAACACAGTTTTAATTATTTTTTCACGTTTTTGCTAGTTTTTATTCTTTATTATTAGTTAAGTATGGTTTTCATTAGTTATAGCGGTAGTTTCATTTTTGTCATACTTTGGTTCATTTTTAGGTTTTCAATCTTATTAATATTTATTAATACTCTCATTGAACAAAGCAAAGAAAATGGTAAAAATAATTCCAAGAATACAGACAATTTCAGGATTTCTCAAACATCATTGATCTGAATTCATCATGACAATAAATCAAAAGTTTTTCATTAGAAATTCATGATGATAAAGACAATAAATGCCCTCCCCTAGTCTGCATGCTTTCATATTTTAAAATAGTTAAGCATGACTATTTCCAATGCCTTAAACATTGTTTTACATTCAAAAATTTATTTAAAAAATACCAGAAACAAGGTGTTGATTTCCATTATAATATTAGAAAATCCAACTTTTCCAATAATAATTTCCACTTAACTTACTGCTCTTAAAACTGATTAACTTACAAATAAGTTTTATACACATAAATGTATGAATTATTTAATTAAACCACTTTGATATAAGTAGGAACATTTTTTTAAATTTTATTATATGATTAAAAAATCCAACTGTTTGACGATTTCCACTTACTAACTTGTTCTATCCTTTTTTAAACTGATTTATTAATTTAATTAATCAAAAATAACAATACATACGTGTTATATGTGGTATATTAAATGTGAGAATTAATTGTATTTGTGTTTTACATAAAAGCAACTTGAGCCTATTTAATATTTAAAGAGATTTTAACCCAACATTATCATGCAGCGATAATCTTATCAGATTCAGTGGAAACGTTAACAGATCAGCAATATGTCAGTAAAACGGTAATTATTTTCTGCTCTGGAGGAATATTAACTCATTTTTTCTCGTTTCTGTTCAGCATTTGGGTTAATGGGTGAAGGGATTCAACAAATCCCATCATTACAGTGCAGAGTGAGAGTCCGCCCCCTCTCCCCGCCGCGTCACATCGCAGAGCGTGAATGGACCCACGTCCGCCGGCTCACTGACGCAGTAAAACTGTGACGTCTCCTTTTCTTCCAACCTCATGATTCGCCTGATTTAGAGCTTTTAAAATCTCTCTGCATTCCTTCTCCCTTTCAGCTTCACCTCAGTCTGCGTCGGTTTTGTGAAAATGAGAAAAGAATCAACAGGATGTCAGTGTAGGAGGAGGGCGCTGAGTTCACTCCCTCCCCAGAGACAGAATCCCCCCCGCGGTGTCATGGCTGCTTCAGGGTGACCTTCTCTAATGGTGACCTCATTACGAGTGCTTACTCAGTAACTGCTGGCTTTAAATCCCACAACGCTGCCCTCTTCTCATGACTTTAAGCGCCATAAACACGTTTTAACCACAAACACGTTTGAAGGAGAACGAGTTTGGAAAGTTTTCCAAATATTTGAGCCTGCGCTGCAGAAACACAAAATCTTACAAAGTATTTTTGTTCTAGTCTCTAGTGAAATTAAACTATTCTAATTGAATTAAGACTAAACTAACTTAAAAGAAACATTTTAGCAAGGTACAAGAGCTTAATTTTGTGAAATAATTCCTTAATATAGATGAAGAAAGTACTGGGTCCACATTTTTCTCATTAAAAGTGAAACAATAAGCCAGTGCAAATGGTACTTTTCAAGTCAATATTAAGGAATTATTGACTTAGATGAAGCTTATATTTCTTGCTGAAAAGTTACTTGCAAGTTAGTTTTGTCTTATTTAAATTGTACAAAGAGATTTACTCTAGAAACAAGACAAAAATACTTTGTCTATATATTTTTGTTTGTGTTTTGCATTGTGTGTTTTTTTTAGAGAAGTATTTAAGAGTTAGGAAATAAGCTAAAAAGATTTGATCAAACACATTTCAAGTACGTATTGATGGTAAGATACTGTACCACTACGACACTGGGTTTTTTTTTACCGTAGTTTGATAGAAAATATAAATGTTTAAAGCCTTGCATTAAATGAGGTGTTAATATACTGCAAAAAAGACAAAATCTTACCAAGTATTTTTGTAGTAACTTTTCAATCAGACACAGCAGCTTGTTTTAGGTCAATAATTTCTTATTATTTAAGAAAAAGTACTAATTATAAGTGAAACGATCTGCCAGTAAAACAATGGATTTTAACTTCTAATACTGGAAACCTTGTGTATGTCTATACTTCCATTTGAGAGTCAATTTCTTCTAAAAAGAGCCCAGCTCTTAAAAAACACCCAGCCATTGTTTTTGGCAATATATAATTTTTTTTGGTGTCTGGAAAATGAGTCGTTTCAAAAACTTCCTGATTGCTGAGTCACAATCGACGGAACTGCATTCTTACCTAGCAAGTGAAACTCTAGCATGTTTGGTCAGCTGGTTTCACCGCTGTATGCGCGTACAATGACTGCTAGAAAACACAAGTATTTAGTTGTCAGTTGCTATTTATAAACTTCTTGCTGCGTTCTTGTTGGTTGTGCAGGAGGCTCTACTTCTGCTTTTCAAAGATGTACGGTTGTATAATTGCGTATTTGTTTCCAACCATTTTCACGTGTCAGTGTAAATGTTGAGTCGGGGGTTTGGCCAGCAGCAGATTATTTGGATTTAAAGTGACAGGAGGCCATAAAACAACTCATTCTGAAAGGAGTTCAACATTGGCAGAACTGAACAGACTAAAATCTCATTATCTAAGATTTAGTTTAAAAATATGTAATAATCATATTTTTTATAGCCACAGACATATCCTAACCTGTTTAAGGAAGAATGATTGGTCTCTGTAAGCCTTTTGTTAAAAGTGAACGTTTAAACTGTTACTGTGCGTTAGGAAGTCGACGCCACTGTTTCTTCACAATGGCACTTCCTGAAGTGACTCTTAATTTATAGTTCAAACATTTCAGATTGTACTCATAAAAACGAACGGGGGCATGTTTGTTTTCATGAAACATTTACAGAAATCACACCCTTGTGCATGAGTAAGTTAAATTTCACACTGAGATGCACTATAAACTTTATGAAGCTTTGAATTAGGCCTTAAACCTTCATTTTTTGCCTTTTGACTTAGTGAGAAATGAACGTGTTTCGACAAATCTAAAAGATGCAGAAAAGAAAATACTTTGGAAAGGAATTTATTTGCCTTCCCTCAAAGTAGCAAAATAACAAGTTCAGCTGCTAAAGTTGCTTTTTGGTCATTTTTCTTTAAGGTTACAGGCAAAGTTTCAGTAAATATACAACCTTTTAATTTTGCAACATTTTGCATCTTGTCCCTGTTTTGGCAAAGGATTTATTTTACTTCATCTATCCTGACCGTCAGATCTCAAAAAAACATCTGCACCTCAAGATTTCTTTAACATGTATGATATAGCTAAAATCTACTTTACTGCTATGCAGTTACAGATTTTGAAGAGAAATGTAATTTAAATAAACTTATAACTATTTGGTGCAAATATCTTAAACTGAAACCAATTTAAGATATGTAAATCACAAAACATGAGCTAAATCTCAGGAAACACTTCCTTCTAAGATGAGACAAAAACAACTGAAAATCTAATTTATTTACTCCAATAATATGCTAAAAGTTAGTCTGTTGATTTTAAATAAAACAAAGATTTAAAAGTTGTTTTTTGCATTTAGTTTGTAGTTGTTACTTCTTCTAATGCTTGGCAGAGCGAGACACCTCAAACTTTCTGCTCATCACATTATCATGCTCCAATAATCGCTTTTATTCCCTGTTTAAACTGGAGATGGGGCCAGAAACAGGAATGGGACTGGTATTATGTTAACCATCTGAAGCCAGACACACACACACATAAATACTAACCCGCTCCAAATCACTTCTACATCCAAGTTCCATGCACAACATTTGCGGTTGTTTTACAAAAATGAGGAAAGGAAACCACGAGTTCACGGCTCTGTGGTTCGTTGCAACATCATGGAAAGTTTGAAGAAGGATTTTAAGAACAAAACTCATTTATTCTCGAAACATTAAATGTGTAAAAAGCATCAAGGAAAATATGAAAACCAGCGAAATTCTCTTATATTTACGGTAACTATTTATTTTCAACACTAACTGCCACTGCATGTTTGTGTGTTTTTGTGATGATTAAATAAGATGTTGAAGTGCCAGTTTCACTAAAGCATTCACTGTAGTCAGACACTAGATGGTA
Organism: Brachyrhaphis roseni; assembly: GCA_903066815.1. Classification (NCBI taxonomy): domain Eukaryota; kingdom Metazoa; phylum Chordata; class Actinopteri; order Cyprinodontiformes; family Poeciliidae; genus Brachyrhaphis; species Brachyrhaphis roseni. The sequence continues at coordinate 70,040 of CAEFZY010040506.1, forward strand.
GCATAACGACAGACTGAAGAGGCTTTACAGATGATTCAAAATATTTATATTTTTATTGATATATCTACATTTCTGTATCTTCCCATATGTAGCATAAAAGCGGCTTGATTTTAAATTCTAACAAAGTTATCAATATTTTGAAGATTTATTATTCATAGGATTGCACTTCTTTTCTGTGAGATGTTTGACAAAAATACCAGTATCAATGTCAGATTTATCTGTATAGCATATTTAAAACAACAACAAAGTGCTTCACAATTTACGCCAACAATTAAAAAACGAAGATTGAAACAATAAAAAGAAAACACAGAGATATTAAACAGGAAACAAGCTGAATAAAAGTATCAGAAAAACAGCAACTCAAAACTAATTAACAAAAATTATCATCAGTTACACAGATGTCTATAATAAAATTATTACTGTTTGTTGGTTTATTTAGTTGGAGAGTTTTGAAAAGGCACGATTATGTGTTTGTGTAAAATTTAATAAACTCTATTTAAGAAGCAGAAATTATGGAAATTCAGCAGCTAAGTGGTTCGCTGATTCCTAAAACTTCTGCCAGTCTCTTATTTTGCCACATATATGATGGAGCCCAGCCTGTTGGAGGTTCAGTAGTTGGAAATGTGTCCAGTAGTTTGTTTTTTTTCATACAGCATATCTATAACGTTAGAAGGAAATGCTTGGGAACCGTATCTACCTTGATGCAAAGCTTCTCAACACGCTATTGGTTGGAGTTTGAAAAGTAGCCAATCCAGGAGCAGCATTTATCTTGATTGAAGCTGATTGGTTGAACCCCGAAGAGTGGAAATAAGGACGTCTGTGGATGTTAAACTCTGTGGTTGCGCTAAGATGGTTTCCACTGTGCATATCAATTTATTTTGAGGTATATTTGGTGTTTTAACTGATAAAATATTAAGTTTTTAGAGGAAGTTTGAAGTAAGCACAGATTTAGCTGTTCAGGTGGTGAATACCAGAAATGTTTCATATGTTGGTCTAAATGTGAAACAAATTAGTGCATGTAGTCAAACATGTCTACAAAATAAGAGTCACACTCACTATGCTCCCCAGTCTTGGATATTAGTACAGAATGCTGTCGCACTGGAACAGAAGCATAACTCTGTTGTTTTGTTGTTGTCATCTCATGTTTTTCCCATATGAAAGCCTGAAAAAACCACTTAGGGATGAAACTTAGGGATTCAGTTCTACAAATAAAGTCTATCGGCGCCACCAAGTGGTAAAATCATTTCTAAACAACTGAATCAGAAATTCACGTAGCTCAGTATACAATTAATGAAGGTTATTATTGGCTTACCCACTGTGATATATATCACATCCTGTATGCCGCTGTACTAGATGCATAAGAGGAGCGTTAAACAATATATACTTATGCCATTACAGTTAGAATAGTTAGTAAAATACTTTATTCTAATAATTTGATTCTTCCATGTTTTATATATATATATTATTATTTTAAATCAGGCAAAATTTTAAATTATGCCCGATTTAACATTTTCTACTTTGTTGTGGTGTTTTTGTGTTTAAACCTCGTTTAAGCAGTGATAAACACTGCAAAAATACAAAATTTTACCAAGTGTTTTAGCACTAGTTCCTACCACTGTATACGCTGTACAATGGCTGCTGGAAAACACGAGTGTTTTGTTGTTGACTTAGCGTCCAGAAACCACTTGCTACATTCTTGTTGGTTGTACAGGAGGCTCTTCTTCTGCTTTTCAAACATGTACAGTTATAATCATCTGCTTGCAGTCATTTTCACGTGAGTGTAAACGCTGAGCTCACAATATTCAGAACTGAGCAGACTAAAATCTCATTATCTAGGAATGATTTTGAGCAAAAATGTAACAAACATATGTCATACAGCCACAGACATATCCTAACCCATTCTAGGTCGAATAACATGTCACCTGTAGCCCTGTTCTCAAAAGTTAAAATTTAAACTTTTAGTTTGCGTTAGGAAAACGGTACTACTAAGATTTATTCACTTAAAATAAGCTCCTATTCTTGCTGAAAAGTTACTCGTAATTTAGTTTAGTCTTATTTCAAGTGTACTAACATATTAGCTCTAGAAACTAGATATAAAATACTTGGTAAGATTTTGTGTTTTTGCAGTGTAAAGCAGGGATCAAAAAGTCTAAACTGCAGCAAAGTAACTTTTCAACAAGATGAAGCAGCTTGTTTTAATTAAACTATTCTTAAATTGGATAAGAAGTTCTAGTTGCAGTGGCAGATTTTTTTCCTCTTCTTTTCTAGATTTTCTAAGTTGTTTTATGAACAGTAATGTTTTTCAGTGAAATCAGATAACTTTATTTCCACACTTCATGCTTTCAGTGTAACAAAATGAGAGGAGATTGCCTCCCGGTTCCAAACTTGCTTCGTTTTTTCCTCTAAATTTGTTGCTTTTTCTGATCGACTCAGTTCATTTGTGGTATTTTTTTATTATTATGAATTGGCTTGTGTGAAATAAGTAGCTGCAGAAGCTGTTGTGGAGTCTGAAGGAGAGGTCTTTCTGGAACACAAGCCTCGCTGTTAAAAATAACCCGAGTGCTGCCTGCAGGAGAACAGACTGTCAAGAAACCTAAAAAGGTCTCGCTAAGCTCAGAGCGTGGAGGATCTGCCAGAAAATAACATTAAACCTGTTTCTGACTTTTATTTAGAGTAATCATTTCACACAGGAACGTTACACTTTTTATCAATCTTTCTGAAAATGTTTCTTTTTATATGAAAACCAGCATTATGAGATTTAAAATGCCAGTTTTATAAGTGAAAGACGTGTTGTATTGTTGCTTGTGTTTCACAGCTTTCTTTATGATCACATGAAAATTCAGATTTCTCCTTTAACTTTTTAACGGAGATTTGAGCCCTAAAAAGTTTTAAAATTCTGGGATAAAGTCCCAGAATAAAACAAACCTCTACATGATTGATTTGATCGGCAGGTACAGAAGCGTGTCCTTCATCTCCAAACAGCAGATTGTGAATGAAAATGCGATTTGGGGGTAAATGCTATATATAGTCTTAAGTGCATCCATACATGGGGTGGAAGGAGCGCAGCATTCCTCCGGTGAGAGGGTAATATTTTTGTTGCTATCAGCAAGAGCTTCCCAAGTGGCATTAGGCTGGTCTGCCACTGCTTTGTGCTGTTTTCAGTTTTTTGGGGTAAGTTGCTTTTGTTGATGTTTTTCTAATTGAGTTGATAATTATTTTTAGGGAGAAAACGTTTTGATTTTTATTATTCATCTGTTGTAAAAATTAAATTTGGGTTTGGTAAAATTTTAGTTGGCAGTGATGTGAAATCTCACTTAAATCCTTACATTTCACGATTAAATACACTTGAAATTAGATTTTTTTATTATTATTATTATTGCTGGTGTTAATTGTGAATTAAACAAGTGGTTTTTTTAGTTTATTTTGAAAGAATCGTTGGAATCTGATTACAGGCGGCTAATCTGACTGAGTGGTTTTATCAGTGGTGTAAAGCATGTGTGTTGCTAATAATAAATATTCTAATTTTTTCCCTATAATTGAATCCACAGACTGTTAAAAGCTATTCATAGCTGAGCAGCGCAGGTTGGAAGATCTAGAAATAGGTCAAACTGCTGAATATGTACAACTTGTTGGAGTTTTATCTGTGAAAGAGATAAAAGTCTATTTCTTTTATATATTTCAGTCAGTCTGTGAGGCCGTTTTTATTTAGATTTCAGGATTTTGGTGAGAAATCGATCCTAACGATTGGAGTGGAGTGGAGTTGTGACCATAACAAAGAAACTTGTGAAGTTTAATGAAGTGTAAATCCTGTGGATGTAATAAATAAAGGCGGTTGCGACTGTGGTGCTGACGTTTCTCACATGATAATCCATGTTTGGTCTCTCCCTTCCCCCGGTGCTTTCAGCCTGAGCTCCCTGACGTTTTCCTGTCATGGCTTCCACAGTCATACCCTGGTATAAGAAGAAGGCTGTGAGCCAAGTTAAAACTGATTATGCTTATCATCACAGTAAACATGTTGTCAAGCAGCAGACAGAAAGGTATGAAGGTGAAATTTACCTGCTGCTTTGTGAAGCCGCTGCCATCGCTGCTGCTGCTTTGCCAGATGCAGCGTCCATTGTACCTTTATAATGCGATTCAGACTCATTTTAGGCTTTTTCACTGCAAAAACACAAAATTACCTAGTATTTTGATTTAATTTCTGGAGCGAATATCTTGGTACACATGAAATAAGACAAAAGTAACTTATATGTAACTTTTTAGCAAGATATAGGAGCTTTTTTAGCTTTTTTTTTCTCTTAATATTGACAAAAAAAAAACTACCAGTTCCACCAGTAGATTATTTCACGTCTTGCTATTAGTGAAATAATCTGCCAGTGGAACTAGAACTTATATATTTATATTACATAAGAAATTATTTCCCTAAAACCTGCTCTTATATCTTGCTAAAAAGTTACACATTAGCTAGTTTTGTCTTATTTCAAGTGTATTAATTTATAATTTAAGGAGCTTTTTAAATGAATAATTGCTGAATTTTGATCAATAGTACTACAGAATTATTTCACATAAAACATAAGAAAAATGTTTTGCTATAAACAAAAAATTCTGCCAATGAAACTAGTAAAATCAACATTAAGAAATTATTTACTTAAAAAAAATCATATATCTTGTTAAAAATGTCATCTTATTTCAGGTGTTCTAATATATTTGCTCTAAAAACTAGACAAAACTGTAAGTTTGTGTTTTTGCAGTGAACCTGGAGTAATTTTTAAATTGCTTTCTGCTGCTGCAGTTCCACCAATATATAACCAAAGAGCCTTGATGATGGTGTTATTTCTTTTATTTCCTTAAACAAATGGGTAGTTTTTCAGACTTAATATTCAGTGTTTTATAGCAGATACTTGTAAAAAACAAACCTACCTGACGGCCAGCTGGATATTATTTATTTTCATGTTTCTCAAACCGCAATAAGTAAGAAAAGTAACAGATTGGAAAAGGTACATATGAATACTAGTTGGTAACTTTTAGACATCTGGTTCTGTACGCTGAGTAAAAAAACTACATTTTTGCACCGATTGCTTGGCCACAGTTTGAAACTGGCCAATTTTCCCTTATTTATCGCTGATTGATGATCAATCAAATCCTGAAAGTTTGATCTATTTCCCTCTAATGCATTAAATATAAAACTAAAAGCTCAAATCATTTATGTTCTGTAATCATCAATAGTATATACTTATTGCACTTTAAGTTTAATAAATATGTAACCATATTCGTGATTCTTTTACTTTCTCATAAATTCAAAACTTCTACCTCTATCAAATAACATCCTGTTTATCGGAGGGCATTTATTAAATCACCTATTGTTTATTTTGATAAGAATTTTTATTTATTTTTCGCCACTAAACTGACCGGATTGTTGGGATTTTTTGTTTTACTCTCTTTCCACTGTTTTGTCAATGAGAGTATCAATACATTTGAAAATATGATTAAATCCAGTGATTATGTGCAGTTTAATGATGCAAATCAAACTTGACTTTTGTCCTAATGAAGCGAATTACAAATGGGAACATTTTTCAGAGCATTACTTGTGTTTGTGGGGCTTTAATTGCTGTAACACACAGTCACAGCTTTACAGTAACATAAAAACTAAGTAGTTAATATTTCTTATCACTTTTATTGTTATCACAGCAATACCACAAAATATATTGCTTTTTATTTCCTTACATGTCACAACTGTTAGAAGAAAGAAAACCTGAACTGCTTGACACAACTTGATTCTGATCCCATTTATTTTTGTAACAAAATTATTTTTCCGTGCTACAGATAATAATAATAATAATGAAAGCACATAATTAAAAAGCCTGATTTAACATTATTTTAAGCTCTCTGATAATCTAGAAGCTCCTGAGCTCAAGCCATTGTTAACTTGTGAACGTGTGATTCCTACTAATGCTCTGCTGCTTAATCCAGGTGAATTAATGAATACATTTTTCTGCACTGGTTTGTCAGCTAAACAGCATAACGATCATATGTTGATGTTTTTGGAATCTGCTCTGAGGCTGTGCTAGTTTTCATTCAGTCGTAATGAGAGGAAAGCAGAAGCTTCATTAGTTTGTGCTCAAACTGTAGCAAACTGACGTTTTTCTGCCTCATTCCAAGAATATGGAGCTAAATTAGAGCCAAATGTTTTCTTAATTTGAAAAAAAATTATAAATTGAAAACTTAAGTAAAAACAAAAGTATTTTTGGTCAAGTTTCTAGTCCAAATATCTTAGTAAACTGGAAATGAGACAAAACTACCTTAAATATAGAAACTTGTTTTAAATAAAAAGTACTTGTCCCATTGGCAGATTATTTAACTTAAGAAATTTTCCCATGTTACAAGTTCATTTATCTGCCAATAGAACTAGTACTTTTACGTCAATATTAAGTCATTTACTTAAAACAAGTTTTTATATGTTGCTGAAAAGTTACATTTAAGTTAGTTTATCTTATTTCAAGTACTAAGATATTTCCACTAGAAATTAGACCAAAAATACTTTTGTGTTTTTGCAGTGTATTTTCAATTTCAAATTTGACTTTCTCTATTACAATGTTGTTTTTCTAATTAACAAAACATTTGGTCCTAATTTAACTCCATATAGAAATGTAAACATAGTTGCACCAGCGCTGGTGGCGTATAGGTTTTTGGTATTTTATTCAGTCAGACAAGAAAAAGAATACAGTTTCTTTGTAGTATTTTAAGTTATTTATCTTGTCAGTTTGATCATTTAAAAGCACAAAACCCTCTTCACAAACAACAAGGCTGTTGTTCAGTTTAACATTTAAGTATTTACTTCAAATGTGTAAATATCTGCAGCGCTTTGCTTTAGGTAGCCATGTTTTGTTCTAAGAGTGGCTAAATACAGTTTGATTTTTTTAAAATGTGTTAATTTGCTTTAGTACAACAAAATATCTTCCTATTTAGTACGAGAGAGTTTAAGGGCCGTACTAAGAACAATAAAGAATAAAGTTTTACATGAATAGAGTCATACAAAAATAAAGTTAAAATAATATGTGAAAAAATAATATTTAGAAAATTACATCATATTACACAAATAGTCAGAAAATTACAAGAATTAAGTTCTAATAATCAAGAAGAAAGTCATAATATTGTAACTTTATTATTAAAATACAACTTTATCCTTGTAATTTTATGATTTTAGTCTCATAATTCTTAGCGTGTCCCTAATGCTCTTTCGTATTTTAGCGCCTGAAAGTCTTTGTAAAAGCTCTAACGGCATCTGATCTCTGCAGGAAATCAAGCTTCCAGTCAGCACAGCAGGTGCAGACTCAGGCTATGGCAGAACCAGCCTACACCATCCCGGCTTCCCGGCAGAGGTGAGTCCATGCTGACCCCGGCTAATATCTCAGCTTATTCTAAGCTGGGCTGCATTCTTGTTAGTTGTGCAGGAGGCTCCACCTCTGCTTTTCAAAGATGTACGGTTTATAACTGCATATTTGTTTGCAGCCATTTTCAAGTGCGAGTGTAAACGTTGAGTTGGAGGACGTGGCTAGAAGCAGATTATTTAAAGTGGCAAAAGGCCATAAAACAGCTCATAGGCAGAAGTGACCAGACTGAAATCTCATTACCTAAGAATTATTTCATTCAAAAAATGTAATGAACATATTTTGTATAAACCAAAGATGTATCCTAACCCGTACTAGGAAGCAGAGCAGAGTTTACTACACAGGGTTCCTCATGTTCTATGTTTCCTGTTCTAGATTAATTTGCTGCCAGAATTTATTACTGCAAACTAAGACTTAATTAGATCCCAGTGTAACATTAGGACTTCACTATCAAATATAATTCTACAAAGTATTCAAAGCTCGTTTCGTGTGTTTGATTTCAGGACTGCTGCGGAAACCGAGGAGTACCAGAGAGTGAGTTCAAATGTGGGAAAAGGTCTGGCTGTTATTCAGGAGGAGCTGCACAGGATGAGGATTGCGACTAAAGCTCAAGTGGAAAGTATTGCGATCCAAATAGAGGCAAGTAGTCAAGGAAGCGGTAAATGGACTCACTTAGTTAGCACTTTAAGAGTCATACCGACTTCTCGAGGGTTTTGCTCTACACATCTGGAGTCACGTTGCTCACGTTTATACAGTGATATCAAGCAGCGATTGATGGTTTAGAGTTTTTTATGAAGAACAGGAAAGAGAAAATTCCCAAATGTTGGATCACTAGACGCCCGCTCTGAGTTTGGGTTAGACATATAGTGAATTTTATGATGACAGTTTCTTACATTATTAATCCCACAGTTTGGAAATTCACTTGTTGCAGCAGCACAGTAACAAAACACACCTCACTGAATATAAAATTATCTAAAAATATTATAAAGAACTGTAACTGCAGATAAAATTTAATTAAAATTTAATAGAAATCTGAAAATCTGGGAGATTTTTAAATGCAGAATAAATAAATACAAAATATGTTCTTATTTCTCTACTTTAAAGCTGAGTTAAATAACTTTTATTTTAAAAATATGTTTTTTACATATTTGTTAAAATTATAATTTTTTATGAGGTTATAATGTGAGATAAATAAACTGTAAAAAGATTAATTTCCACCTCTTTCCTGAGCTACTGTTGCTGTCTGAAGAAATGCTTCCGACCAAAAACAGCCAATCAGAGCCAGGAGGCGGGTCTTAGCGCTGTCTGTCACTCTCATGTACACGCTGCTAAATGTGCTAATGGTAGAAAGACAACAAAGTAACATACTGCTGCATTAAGAACAGCAGAATGTTTTCTAGCAGCTGGTTTCTAGCAGCATGTAACTTTTGTTGCTTCTTCACCATTAACACATTTACCAGCACATACACAAGGTTGATTGACAGCACTAAGACCTTCCTCCTGGCTCTGATTGGTTGTTTTTATTCATATTACTGTTTGATAATCCAACCATCCTATCAGCCATGCAACAAAAATAGGAATACCATTTCTATAAAAGAGGAGATGTGATTGGTTTTAGTCACTTTTTCCAATACTTTTTTAAGGAAAAGCAAAATAAATTATAATATGAACTCATTTTTAAGTGATTAGGACTCTTAGATTAAAAACAGCCAACCTGCAATCAGATATTCTCATTATTTGAATCATGTTTTACTCCAAACATTCACCAGGTGAAGGACATGATGAAAAAGAGAGCAGATTTATTGGAGGAAATTCCCAAGATGCCAGACTTCCTGGTGGCCCTTCGGCCCCACACCGTCTGGGAGAAAACCCCGGTGAAGCTGTTCTGCACTGTGGAGGGAAACCCACGGCCCATTGTGAAATGGTAGGAATGCTCACCTTTTACAATGTTTCTGCTTCCTTACTTTGAAAATTAACATTATTCATCTCTTCTGCTTAGAAATAAGAACTAAAACATTTATTTAGGAGCTTAATGTGCATTTTGGCTGGCACTGAATCCACAACAAATGTTCAAAATGTCTTTTCTGTACGTCTCCGGGATAAAATGAATATCTGTGGTATTTGGTTGGCTTTAGGTATAAAGGAGGAGTTCCAGTCGACCCACTGAGCGCCCCGGGAAAGTACAAGATTGAGAGCAAGTATGGAGTCCACAGTCTGATCATTAGCAGGTCAGTAAATGATCAGAAAATCTAAACAGTTGCTATAGTTTTATATGGAGCTAAATCAGTCTCAGAAAGATTCACAAAGCATAAAGCAAGATTTGTAAGAAGTATACAACATAATTGACAATTTATATGACAAAATGTATAAATCTGGACTGTGAGAGGAAGCTGTGACCTCTAGGTCATTAGGTATTCAAACACTGGATCTTATTGCGTTCAGCAAAATTATGATGTGAAAATGATGATCTCTTAAAGGGGCAGTATCCTGTGAAATTAACTTTTTTGAGCTTTACATCATGTTATAATGTTATTCCCTCATCAAAAACTTACCTGGAGGGTTGCTTTGATTCTTTCATGTGTGTTTAATTTACTTTAATCTCCATGGAAACCATTCAGCTGTGAAAAACGCCTGGGTGGACTTAGCTCCGCCTTCAAGGCACAGGTCCTCCTCTGAGCTGCAGCTTCCAAGTTTCCTCCCCGCAGCAGAGCAGTCGTCTGCCCCCACATAGCTCCTTCAGACTAGCCAGCAGCAATTAGCAAACATCTGGTGGAACTGCACATCTGCTGAGCTTCTCAGTGCAACGCTGGTAAAAACGCTGTTAAAGGGTTAATAGAGGAGCCATGTTGTGATGACTTCCTGTAGTTTCAGAAAGAGGAGAAGTTTTTAAAGAGACAGAGGCTCAACTTCAAGGCATTAAATTACTAAGTAAAACTTCTTTAAGTCATAATTGATAAGTACAACATTTTTATAAGTACATAGTTACTTGATTGTGCTATAAAATGGCATTAAGTGTCTAGAAAACACATAATACTCCACAACTAATTATTACACCCCAACTTTGGTCTCATGGAAATGTTGCTCCAAAAAGTCTAGTTTTCTTTTCTTTCTTTTTCTTTTTTACCGTTGGTTTTTCTGAGCTGAGTTTTTCAGGAGATTGAAAGTTACAGATTACGGCATCGAGTTGACGGAGCCATCAGCTGTTCGTATCAAAGTGCTGACCTTTGTGTCATTCGAGACATGAATTCCTCCCTCCGCATGAGATTTCTATCCCTCTGTCTCACTTCCTGTTTCACTCCTTCCTTTAATCTCTTCTCCCCTCTCTGTTGGTTTTTCCCTTTAGTTTTTTTTATTAACATTTTACTCAATATAAATAAAAAAGATCGTATTCATGACGTGAAAACAAGTAAGAACAGTGTTAGATAGAGGAGAGACTTTATGCTGCAGCAGCTGAGAAAGAGGATCGTCTTAAAATAGTTCTGTCTTGAGTGAAGGTCACATTTCTTCCTTCTATAGAGGGAATGCACTTGATGTCATGGCAGATTGTCTGGTCCTTAAGTTTCACCCTCAGGGTGGAACGAAGACCCTTGACTCAGTGTTGGCAGCCTGAGAACAGAAAAATACAGAAGCTGGACGATCTGTTGTTGTGTCAGCTGTAAAATGAATTCAGAGATTTTTTAAAGCTGCCAGAATTAAAAAAAGAGAAAGTGTCAAATGGATTAAAGTTGTAACAAGCCTCTGATATGGATGTTTTAGGGTAAAAATAGTTATAAAAACATAAACCTGATCGGGTGATTAGCCACTCCTGCTTACAAACATAAGAAAAAAGTTTCCCTGCCAACTTATAGTGTCATTGGAAAAACTAAGTACACCCAATGAATGAATAGCTTCAAGCCACATCAGTTAGAAGTTGTTTTATTCTTATCGTCTTTATTAGTTTCTGAAATTATTTTTGATTTCCTGTTCTGTTCCACTTTCCTCCAGTTCATTAAGATTTGCACAAATGTTGTTTATATGCAGCTCTGCTCAGTTTCACAACATTTCCATCAGGTTCATGTCCGGATTTGGACATTAACAACATTTTGATTCTTTGTCTTTAGATTTCAAATGAGGGGAAAACTGATAGGGAGATCGATAAACGGAAACAGAGAGAATGCAAAATTCATGCAGAAAGCACCAAGCTGGGATTTGATCCCTGAACCGTTTTTGTTTTTCTGCAAAGCAACAGTTCCTCCTGCACCAATGAAGCCCAAAAAGGAACTTGAATTAATAGAATATGTTAAAAACAGAACTAAATCAGTGCATTTTGAGATTATCTGAAAGAGATAAATAGGCAATACAAATATTGAAAGTTTTGAATCTGCAACATTATATACTTGCATACAGTTGTTATAATGCCATAATGCAGTGTCCAAACTTTTTGCACTGAGGGCCAAAATTTCCAAGCAGAAAATATTCAGGGGCCAAAATTGTATATATTTTTTCTCCCAATTAAAAGCAGTAAGTAGGAATTATTTCTTACAACCTTCATGGGTGTGCCAAAATCTGTTTTTGAGTAAAAACATGCTGGATGTTTGTGGCACGACAAATAATAATAATAATAATAATAATAATAATAATAATAATAATAATAATAAAGCCTAAATTAAGAAAAAATCTTTCTGTTGTGCTTAACATTTATTATATAAAGTTTTCATGGAAAATATCATCCGAAAAATAAAACGTATCTGTTGACCAAATTTGTGCCATTCTTGAATTGCAGTCAGGGGCCACACAACATTAATCCAAGGGCCACAAATGGCCCCTGGGCCACACTTTGGACACCTTGCCATAATGTTTTTGTGGTATGACGGTTCAACTATTCCTACACAAACACAAAATGTCCTTTTCTTCTTTACAAAACTTTATAATGTGCAGTTCTGTTTATTTTGTGTCTTATTGTACATGTGTGTAGTGACAAACAACAATAAATTAAATCCATAGAGAAAGTCCACATCTATCCCCAATACGGTTTTTAATTCATTACATATGAACACCAAATTCAAATGGGGACATTTTTTATTTCATATATTTCTAAAGTTGATTTGATGGATGTATTCATGTTTTACTGCGTTTGCTTGTCTGTAGGTGTGTAGTGAGTGATACTGCAGAGTATAGCGCCGTGGCAACCAATCAGCATGGCACAGCTACCAGCAAGGCCATGGTTACTGTAAAGCGTAAGCTTCTCTATGACTCTTTCCTTTTCATAGTCTTGATGCACGGAGCCGTTGTTGCACTGATCGTAACTTTATGTTGTTGACAGGACCATCAGGAGCTGGAGAGTCCTGCCAGCTCGGTCTCGGTAAGATTACACTGTTATTAATACAAGCTGGTAGTAATAAATTATTAGTAGCAATAAATGTTTCTATGTCCTACTGTGGGGCTGAAACTAATGGTCACAGTCAGAATCATGACAAAAGATAATCATAATTCTGGTTTTAAAGTCAGATTTCAGTCAGACTTCAGTGGCCCTGATGTTGTCCCATAGATGTGAGACATTCTTACGGTGACCACTTCCTGTTTGTCCCGGTCCAGTCCCCCATCTGACTGAGATCCATCCCAGTAAGCTTGAGGTCGCCCTGCTGGAGAGATTCCCAGTGAGCTTTGGGGTTGAGGGCAGCTCCATCAGACTCTCCTGCACCATGGTGGTGGTTCCTGACCTGCCCAACGTACCACCGCTGGCCCAGTGGTACCGAGACGGTCAGACAAACACCCACCCAACCGTTTTCCATCCGTTAAACCATCCATCCGTTAAACCATCCATCCATCCATCCATCCATCCATCCATCCATCTATCCATCCATCCATCCATCCATCCATCCATCCATCCATCCACATTCATTCATTCAGTAGTTCATGTTTTGGTCATTCATTCATTCCTCCACCTTCCGTTCCCACAGACACGCTGTTGAAACCCAGTAACCTGGTGGAGATGTCAGTGGGTGGAGGAGCAGCGTCTCTGACTCTTCCTCAGCTGGCCAAAGACGATGAAGGACTCTACACCCTCCGGATCTTCACAAAGGACGGCACCGCTGAGCACAGCGCCTACCTGTTTGTCTCAGGTTAGACCAGTGCTTCCCAATTCCAGTCCTCAGGCCTCCCTGCTCTGCATGTTTTAGATGTACCTCTATTCCAGAGCAGCTGATTCAAATGATTGCATAACCATCAAGTGCTGCAGAAGCCTGTTAATCAGCCACATATTCAATCCAGGTGTGTGGTGGAAGGGAAACACCTAAAACATGCAGGGCAGGGGGCCTTGAGGACTGGAATTGGGAAACACTGGGTTAGACATTACATACGGTTAGCTTAGCTTTAGCTACGTCACAGCTGTAGCGCCTGCCCTGAGTTTCACCGTCTATTCCATCTAACTACTGGTCTCTGTTTTAATTTGCTTTCTAGATGCTCCTGCGGCTGTGAAAGGAGCTCCTGGAGCTCCGATGAGCATCAAGGCGTATGACGTCAACTCGGACTACGTCCTGGTTGCCTGGAAACCCCCCAACACGGTCAACGAGGCACCAATCACCGGATACTTTGTGGATCGGTCAGTCAGCAGCCTGAAGCACTCCAGCTAAATATGTAGCATGCTAGCTAAATATTTAGCTTCAAACTAATTATTTAGATCAGAGATAGATACTTAATTTGAAGCTAAATATTTTGTTTGCTAACTAAGTGCATAATTTCAAGCTAAATATTTACCTTCCTATGTTAATATTTAATTTGGAGCTAAATATTTAATTTGAGGCTAAATGTTTACATTGTAGCTAGGTATTTAGCAAAGAAAATATTCAGCTTGTAGCTACCAGGCAAATCTTTAGCTTGCTAACTATGAAGCTTTTTAGTTTAAAGCTAAATATCTAACCTCCTAAGTAAATATTTAGTTTGGAGCTAAATGATTAATTTGAGGCTAAATATTTATATCAGTAGCTAAATATTTAGCTATAAGCTAAGATTAAGCTTTTTTTGTTTGAAGCTTAATCTTTAGCTTGCTAACTAAATGCTTAGTCTAAATATAAATATTTAGCTTCCTAAGTAAATATTTAGTTTAAAGCTAAATATTTTTGCTTAGTTTGAAACTGTGACATTTATAAGTTAAAGAATAAAAAATTGCTGAAAAATGAAAACACACTTTTTTCTCCTATAACAATCTTAATGCAAATTTTTACTGTTGATTTTTGACCGTGTACTTTTAAAAACGACATTCCATAGTTCATAGAGTTTCACATTGAATGTAGATGTTTTACTCACAATACCTAAAATGTTTTAAGCTAGTTTTTACTTCGTTTTGTTTTAAGTTACTGTGTGCTGCAGGTACTGCACAGTTTTTGTGAATAAAATTATAAATCACTTTTTTAACCATTGTTGTATGGAGCTATTCCAAAAAAAACCCTTTAACCTCACCAACCAAAAGAAGATTTTGGATCTTTAAGTTTGCCAATCATGGTGAAAAACCATCAATAACAACATTCTTAATGTTTCTGCCATGTTGTTTCCTGTTCTGTTGCGTAGCTGTGAAGCTGGCACTGACACCTGGGTCCAGTGCAACCCGGCGCCCGTGAAGGTCTGCAAATACCCGGTGAGCGGCCTCGGCGTCGGCCACTCCTACTACTTCAGAGTGAGAGCCGTGAACAGCGCAGGCATCAGCAGACCGTCACGCAAGTCTGGCAAAGTGACCGCCATCGACGCCGTGGAGAGTCAGCGCCTGCAAGGTACCGATGAAGGTAAATGCAGCAACAGGGAAGGAAGACGTCAGCGGATCCTAATGGATGTTTTATCCTCCTTCCCAAAACCAGTGATAAAAATTGAAGGGAAATATGACATAGTGATCAAGGATGATGAACTGGAAGGTACAGTAGTGCACAAAGACTGGTCTTTGTGCAGAGTTTTGCTCTCCTTTTCAATCTAGAATAATTCATACTTTCACCGAATACTAACCCATTCCCATTGTTCCACACTGGAATAACCACAATAAAACAACATTTCTTCATATTTAAAATCAAACTGATGGGACTCTAGGTTCTTTTATATCATATTATCTGCGTACATTGTGATGAGCAAAAGCAAGCAAAAGAAGGTGACACATCAATGTGGAAGTTGTGCAAGATGAATCAGATGTTGAGTTGTAGCTTGCTAACTGGATAGATAGATAGATAGACAGACAGACAGACAGACAGACAGACAGACAGACAGACAGACAGACAGACAGATAGATAGATAGATAGATTTTCCTGGTATTTCTCTGTTGGCACCTCTGTCCTCTGCTACTTATCGATGGTCTCAATATCCGGTTGTTCGGCCATTTTGTCCGTATAGTTCTGGATGTCAGACTGGATCTTAGCTCCTTTACTTTCCACCAATTTGAGAGGGGATTCCCATTTAAATTTCTCCAGATGTTTTTGTGAACCAAACCAGCCACTTGGTCCATCTTTTCCTGCTGGTATCTTACCCTGTGCTGGGAGATGCTGGATTGTTTCTGTGGTCTGTTTGTCTAGGATTTTGTAGATCTGTTCTTCTGTTCCTCTTGTTGCACAGCTCTGTATAGTTCTTCCTTCAGACCTGACCTCATTGGTAGGTTTTGGTCATTTCTGTCACTTCTGGTGGTTTGTTGGTGATTAAACTCTTTTTAGTATTCTTTGAATTTCTAACAAATTAATTTTTTAACTGAGCGTTGGATTCTCCCACTTTGTTTTCTTTCAGCTTTTCTGTTCACACTTTAATAGAGTGTTTAATTTTTTACTAAGCCTGATTACTCTTCATTCTCTACTCTACACCAATAACTCAAAACAAGGATTAAAACCATCAAATTAAAGTGAAAGTAACACACACAGGATACAGACAGGGTTGTTGTTGGAGTCCTGCATTCCTTCTAAACAGTAAATCCAATTTAGACCCTTACTGAGACTTTAAATATTGAGAGCAGTTTTCTCCTCTCTGTTGGAGAGAAACTGAAAATCACAGAAATTTTCAGTAACAGAAAATCTTAGCAAAGCCTTCATACTGTGGGACTCCTGCAACGGCTTCTGCTGTGTGTGCTTTGAAGCTGAGAAGCATTCACTCCCGATCTAGGCTACGTAACTATCCCTGGCGAGCCCACGGACGTGCATGCGTCAGAGGTTTTCAAATCGTACGTGGTGCTGAGCTGGAAGCCTCCCAGCCCTCGCGGACGAGCTCCGCTCTGGTACATCATTGAAAAGGTGCGTGTTGCTTCACCGTTTGCCCTTTATTTTTATCAGTAGACACCAAGTAGCATCTTTGCTGCGCAAACAGAACCGTAAACCTTCACTTGTCTAAACTGTTTAAAGCTGCAAAATGTAACATTTATTAAAAAAATCTTTTTTGCATATCTAAAAACTGTTAGCATGTTTTTAAATGTATCATGAGACAGACAATCGGTGAAAAGATAAATCTCCTCAACCTTCTTACTGAACTTTTATTGGCGTCTGAAAAAATGCACCACTTGCAACCAAAAACTACCAGTCAGAGCCAGGAGGAGGGGCTTAACGCTGCCAATTAATTCCATGTACTTGCTGCTCAATGTGCCAATGGCAGAGATGCAACTTAATGTGGCAGGAGGAGAAAGGCTGCCGTACTCCAGGCATCGCGCCAGTCAATTTAAGGATACTTATTGTTATTGGTCCCCGGAAAATGATAAAAACCCAGACATTATCATCAGTTAATAAAATTTCCCCGGATCGAATTTGAAAATTGGACATTGCTGCTAGCAGTTAGGTTTAGTCAGAGCGTTGCACAACATAAATAATCACCCGGTCGCAACACGATGCGCTAAATAACACTGGGTTACAAAAACAGATTGTTTGGACGTTGTCTATGTTTTTCAAATTAATTGGGATTATTATTCATCGCTGAATCCAGAAATGACATGCATTTTTCTCAATCAGGTCAGGGTTTTATTCTAATTTGATTTAGAGAAATCCGACCTTCCGACTAAATTGATGAAATTTTTGTGACATTATCAGTTAATTTCTGTTAATATTTCTCACCCAAAATAGGCTTTAGGAGAAAAAAGTTTTTTCTAACAGTGTCTTAGTTAAATGTTACTAACTTGGATTTTTGTAAGTACATGTAAATTGAACATTATGTCTTCATTGTGTAAAATTCTCCATCTCTGTTATGTCCTGATGGAGTCTCTCCTCCTGCTCATCACTCATTGATCCCAGATTGTCAGGAAACCGATCCAGATGTGAGAACAAGTCCTGCATTTTGATGTTCGTGTTGCAGCCATAGTTCAGGAAGTTGACCTGATTGAATCAATGTGCTCTTTGGATTCAGCACATCAAAATGACCCTAAACAGTTGAAAAACCCCAGACAGTTGTTTGGCTGTTGACCAGTTTAGTAAAATATAATTTAACGAAGCTTTGAGGCAGATAATTTTCCTTAAGGAATTTTAGTAATGGAGGTACCAGAATCATTCGAGGAAT
Organism: Brachyrhaphis roseni; assembly: GCA_903066815.1. Taxonomy (NCBI): domain Eukaryota; kingdom Metazoa; phylum Chordata; class Actinopteri; order Cyprinodontiformes; family Poeciliidae; genus Brachyrhaphis; species Brachyrhaphis roseni. The sequence goes on from CAEFZY010040506.1 coordinate 87,901, forward strand.
CGTTAGTTAAGACTCGCCTCCTGGCTCTGATTGCTTGTTTCTAGTTAGCACTGGAAGCTCAGGTTTTACACAGATTATCTGTCTCATACCATACAGTCACAACATGGTGACAGTTCCAACAAATATGTAAATAAAACATTTTTTTTATAAAAGTTGCATACTGCAGCTTTCAGCGTCTAGTGGAAGCTGGAAACATCACAGTAATGGAAATAGTTCCCGTCTGTTTTGATTTATCCAACAACCTGAGCTGTTAAAACGTTCATTAAGTCTGTTTGGGTTCAAGTTTTCATGGGAGCTCTACCATCTATGCCTCCCTCCTCCCCACAGTGCTTAGCAGGCACTGGAGCATGGCAGCGGATCAACACAGCCGTCAAACTGCACTCGCCCCGTTACCCGGTTTTTGATTTGCAAGATGGGCAAAAGTACCAGTTCCGAGTCTTTTCTGTCAACATGTACGGTTCCAGCGAGGCCTCGGCGCCTTCGGAGCCGGTCCAAAAGGTCGATGAGGATGGTAAGAGCAGCCAGTTCTAAAGTACTTCACTGAGCCCAAACAGAATAAAGTGAACCAGAAATAAATTCAGGAAAAAAAATCTTTAGTTTGGTTCACAGTGTCACTTTCTACTACAGAGAATATTTTATATGAGTTGCTTTTATTTGTGTTTTCAAACTGCTTCCATCATGACTATTTTACTTATTTTTTTCTTCTTAACCCAAATTCCTGCTGTTAATTTTTGACTGTGCAACTTTCCACACAACACCCCATAGTTTGTAGCTAAGAGTTTTACATTATTTAAATATAAATATTTACCACACAATATGTAAAATGTTTAAGCTTAGCCAGTTTTTCTTTTAAGAAGTGACTGTGTGTTGCAGGTATCGAGCTCCCGGTTGGTATGTATGAACGAAATCATTAATCACTTTTATGCAGAGTCTTGCACCTTTAATTTAAATCAATAATTATTCTATTTTGTTCTGTTTTTGATGCACTGTTTCAGTTTGCTGTTAAAGCACCAATGTCTCCTTCTCTCACTGTGTTGATGTAAATGTCGTGAAAAACAAAACCACTCTCTTGTTTCACAAAATAAATTGTCAGTTTGTTTCACTAAAAACACAAGAAGCACTTTACAAAGAGTTGTTCACTTGACTTTTATGTTGAAGAAGAAGTTGTTATATAATGTCTCATGTCTTAGATTATTGTAAAATATTTCTCTGTCCTTTTCTATCTCAATTTCAGAGACTTTAAACATGATTTTAATGTAATCACTGTGACTTTTGTGTATATTTTTTGTTGATTCTGAATTTTTGGTTCAACATAACATTTTCCATTTGACTCCAAAGTTAATTTAAATGCATTCACTATGGAGTAAATAGAGCCTGACCTCTTTAACAGATGGTTTTTAATTGAATAGGCGTTCCCTCGGCTCCAGGGAAGATTGTTGCCACCAGAAACACCAAGTCCTCTGTGTTTGTCCAATGGGAAGCTCCACAACATCTGAAAAACCTGCTGGGTTATTACATCGACGGCCGGGTTGTCGGAGCCAAGGAGTGGTTCCCCTGTAACCACAAACCGTTCAGACATAACAGGTGAGACGTGCTGGGATCTGAACGGCAGATCAGCTCCAGTCCTACTGCTGGGAGAAATATTTGGGATAAAACGTTGATTTTACCTGAGGTTAAGCAAATTTGTCACATTAACATGTTTTTCCGCTGTGTTGACATAAGCAGCCAATCACGTAAACACAGAATGTTGATGATGTTTGTACAGTAATTTCTAATTCCCATGGTTGCTGAATGTAACAGCGGGGAACATTTTGTTCTGCTTTTGTTTGGTGCCAGTTACATTCCCACGCTCCCGCTCTCCTGAGGCGCCACCCAAACGCCAAACTGGGCCAAACGTTTGAAAAGAACATCGAGTCTGAAAGAGAAAATTCAAAATAGTTTTTCAGTTTCAATGTTTTGCTTTTTGGACAAACTTTAGGTTTGTCCAAAACTGGACCAAAAAAAGAAGTGGGCTCAAAACAGAAGCCTGGTGTTCCCCTCTTATTATATCGGTAAAATCTGACATGATTTAAAAAATCACTGAAGCTTCTGATTAAGAGCTGAACTACTGCAGAGATCCCTACCAAACTGTAAAGTCTGTAAATTAAGACGTCTTGATCGAAAGGGTAACTCAATGTTTCTAATATTTGCTCTGGGACTAGTGGTGAAACTCGATTAAAATTGTTAATTTAATTAATTACAGAAGCGGTAATTAATTAATCACAGTTTAATCGAAAGCCAGATATTGACAAAAATAAGCAGAATTTTCAATCCAACAGCCCCATTTGCTGCTAAATTACTGAAGAAATAGACATACAAACAACAACAAATACTTCTGTTGTTGTTTAACAACAAAGATATTTGTTGTTTATAATCTTATTTAGGTTATTCATTCATCAGATTGGTGCAAAGAGCTATTATAACCATCCAGATTTCAAATGTTTCAGAAAAATCCCATCATTCATGTAACCTCTGAAAAAACACAAGTTTAAAAATGTGAACTATAGTCGCTGATATTAGCACTGCTACACGTTTAGCATAGAGATGCTATTTTCAGATGGATTAGCGGCGCTAACAGGCTAACTCCTTTTAGCATAACTTCAACACAACAATAATCTTTTCCAGCATCTCATCAGATCAATTTTTGATGCAAAAATTAACTCCCAGGTCAAAAAGAAACAGTTTTACCAGAAACATGTAAATACACAGGGTTCCAGCAAGAACCTTTGTATGCAAGTAAAAAATAAATTAAATAAAAATGTTAATTTAAAAAATGCAATTGATTGCATTAAAATTTATGTAATTAATTAATCAAAATTAACACATTAAGGTCCCAGTCTAAATTAAAGCATGTTTATCTTGTTGGCAATCGAGTGATCTGTAATTTTCCATTAAGAACCAGTTCTAAACTTAAAATATTCAATATGTGATTCCAAAAGCCCATAGGATAATATTTAATCTTAAAATTTATTTAATTTAGACATTTGCCTTCTTGATGTGAACATCCCACACTGATTAAATACCTCATGAAATATATATCTGTAGTTTGAAAAACAACATATAAGCACAGGATTAGAACCATACAATTGTTTTTTCTTAATATTAGTCTGTGAAAATATTGCTATAAATTACAAAAAAAACCTGATCATCTTAGTTAAATCTGATTAGAGTGCTGATGATTATTGTTATTTATAATGAAACGTACTGAATGTGTGTCAGGTTTGTGGTCCATGGCCTCATCCCAGGGGAGAGCTACGTTTTCCGCGTCCAGGCTGTGAACATCTTTGGCCTCAGCGAAGAGTCTCAGGAGTCCTCTCCCATCGCCGTGGAGCCGGCTCTGGGTAAGAGAAACAAATACCTCTGGGACTCAGACTGCATTTTCAAACCACTTCTGGTCAGATAAATCTACAAGTGTTTGAAATAAAAAGTTAAAAGGTAACCCATTAGGTGGCAAAGCTCATCCTCAGTACGTCTCATTTCATTATTCTGTCCAGGGAAGGGAGTGGATTACGGTATGTATTAAAACAAGTTAATATCCAACTATACTGACTCACTTCCTGTTTTTGTTCCTCCTTCACCCTAACAAAACCACGTCTTTCATCTCCCTCTGTTCCGGTTTTTACTCTTCACAGATAAACTGGGTTCAGTAAAAGTTCAAACACAGATGTTCACATGTGCAGGGGCGGTCCCAGCCTGTTTGGGGCCCTGGGCCGACATGCCCTGTACCATCATAGATACACTCAAAATTTCTGTTAATATTCACAAGAAACAAGAATAATGCTACAAACACACATAGCAAGGCACAAACTATATAACAGGCAGTAAAAAGTGTGTTGCATGTTATTGTTTACATCTAGAAATTTTGCACTTATGCACAACACTAAAGGGCAAAAAGATGATTCGTTTAGGGGTTAGCTGCGCTGCTGCGGTAGAACAATCGCGTTAACTAAATGAAACCTGGAGATGTAGGTATTAATTTTTCCCTTCTGCATAAAGGGAAAAATTATGCAGAAAACCGGTCAAGAACAACTTGTATTCTTCTTTCCTAGCTCTCTGTGTTGGCCACACTGCGCACAGACCCGTTGCCTTACACTAGTGGTGGTGTCAGTTGCTATCAGGATTCAATATCAAAAACCACTCAAGCATTTCCCACACAAAGAACAGAACATACAATTCTTTACAGTTTTATGATTTCATTATCTTTATTTTGCAAATATTAATAAGTCATTGTCTCAGCCTAGAGGTGGTAGATTAGTTAATATAATTTACTGATGATCTGTCAGAGTTGGTGAGTTTTTTTGTTGTTTTTTTAACGGAACTGAAACTCGGAATTCCACAGCACATCTACGTCTAAGGTTGTCATAGTCAAGCTAGCATAACTGACCTACTTCACTGTCCCTCACTATTTCCTTTAAATTAAAACTTTTTCTTGACCTTGATCTCTAGTAGCAAAGCACTGCATCTCCTTGTCTTTTACATACGTTTAAGATTTAGCGCGTTGTGTTGACAACTTGACAGTTAAAACCAAAGGTAGCCATTGTTCACCAGCAGAATCGTGCGCGCTTGACGTCACGTTGCAACGTGTCTATACAATACAAATACAAAAAATAAATACTGTAGAAAATAAATACAATTATAATAAATTGCACCATTTGTCACTTATATAATTGTTTTCTTCTGTTGCCTTTTAATCAAGACACAAATTTCACTTCAAAATTGTCATTTAATGTTTTTCTTAATTACACTATTGCACATCAAGAAACAAATTAATTTGCACAACTTTTATAAGAAGTCCTATCATTTGTGAAATAATCACTTTTCAAGGAAGAAACAGGCAACAGATTTCACTACAAAAGTGTTTACCAGTATAACAGTTCATGCCACCCCTGAGGAGAATCCGCCTGGACAAATGCCCAATTGACCCTATCAGAAATCGCTTCTGCACATGTGATCACAATACTTGTTGCTAACAGTAGTTTTTAAAATGTTTTTTTTTTTTAACTACTGTACAAATCCTGAAGTTCAAATGGGAACTTGTGACGTTTTCAGCGACTCCCAGCGCTCCGTACGGCATCACCATGCTGAGCTGCGACGGATCCTCCATGACTTTGGCCTGGAAGAAACCCAAACACTGCGGCGGATCCAAGGTCAACGCTTACTACATCGACAAGCGGGACGCTGACACTTTGGTGTGGAAGGAGGTCAACCTGGCTGCTGTCACTGAACGGATCTGCACTGTGAGTTTACTGAAGCATCGAAAAATAATGCCTTGCTATATTTCAACTGTAATTAAAATCAAGCTTTGTTTGTATTTTAGGTGGACAATTTAACAGAGGGAACTTTTTACGAGTTCAGGATCCAGGCTGCTAATCTAGCTGGTGTTGGTCTACCATCAGCTCCCAGTACGCCGCTGAAATGTGAAGCTTGGACCATGGAGCAGCCAGGTATCCGTTCCTCTGAGGTTTTTAATTAGTGTAATATTATTAACCAGGCTGGAACAATAATAATCTTTTCAGCAGCTTTATGGTTCTGGGAGTGGCGACCCCAGAAAATGTGTGTACATGTGCATATATTTTGATTTTCAATTTTATTTAAAAAATGTTTAGTTAAAAACTTATTTTTAATAAAATTATTTATTTATTTTTTCATTATTTTATCTATTTGTCAAATTGTAATCTACCTACAAGTACATCTTAAGTAGACTTTAAGTAGATGTTTCAATTTTAAAATTTTACTTATAAGTTGATTTTTATTTTTATTTTTAATTTTTATATATATATATATATATATATATATATATATATGTATATATATATATTTTTAATAAAATTAAAAATGTTTAAATTTCTTATTTTTATTTTTAAAGATAAAATTAAAACTCCACATATGTATTGTATATATTATTTTTAGATATTTTTTATTTTCAAAAATTAAAAATAAAATTTATTTTTTATTTCCGGACTGGGCCTCGTCCCCCTCCACCCCCTCTTGAGGACGCTACTGCGTTTTAGTATCTAGATGAGTTATCTTGTTTGACAGATTTGGATGATTTGGACTCCAATTATTATTCAACAAGGCTGATGCTACGATACAAAGCTTCATGCTGCCTGAACCACTTCTTACCAATTTGGGTCAGGTGCATCCTGACATTGTCAGACATTTGTGTGCTTATGGTACCGAATCCTGCAGTGGCCCGGGGCCCACATTCCACTAAATCCGGCCCTGCATTTACGTTTAAAAAAAGGTTCTATGTAAATGTCCTATTTAGGAATAAACTTTGGATTTTGCCAGGCTTTATCTTTTGTGTTCCTGAGCAAACCTGCTTGTTCTGTGTTATTAAAGGCCCGGCCTACGACCTGAGCTTCAGGGAGGTCAGAGGTCAGTCCCTGGTCATCCTATGGAAAGCTCCTGTTTATACAGGAGCCGGTGCTGTGACTGGATACTTTGTGGATATGGCCAAGAAGGGTTCAAGTGAGTTTGTGACTCTGAATGGAGACCCTGTAAGTCATCGTTACCTGCAGGTAGGAGACCTGAGGAGTTATCTATAAGGCTCCTGTTTTGATTTAGCACCTTGAAGCAGCTCCACATGGTTTGCTACAGGTGACTGGACTGGAGGAAGGGAGTAGCTATGTCTTCAGAGTCCGTGCTGTCAATTCAAGTGGAGTTGGAAAAACCTCTGAGCTGTCTGAGCCAATCTGTGCCAAAGCTCTTCCAGGTAACACCAAATCAATGCTGCCGACCCGTAACATGTTTGTTAGATGCAATCTCACCTCAGTATGTTTATGTTTCATTAAAGATCACCTGGTATGCTTCTTGGAACAGGTTAGGATAGTTACAAAACATGATCATTACATTTTTTTCACAAAATTATTCTTGGATATTGAGATTTTAGTCCGGTTGGTTCTGCTTATTTTGAGCTGTTTTATGGTGTCCTGTCACTTTAAATTCAAATAAGCTGCTGCTGGCCACGCCCCCTAACTCAACGTTTACACTCGCATGTGAAAATGGCTGCAAACAGCATTTATACAACTGTACATCCTTGAAAAGCAGAAATAGGGTAAGTTAGCAACAAAACCATACATTGGTAAAACCAGTTTACCAAACATCCTGGAATTCAGCTTTGGTTGCTAGGTAACGGTTAGCCTTAGCTGGGGTTGCTAGGTAACAGCACACTGCCTGCTGATTATAACGTTACGTTCCAGAAGTCATTTTCCAGACACCAAAAAACATTAACTTATTGCCAAAAAACACCCTGGTGGGTTGTTTCTAAGGACTTGGACTGTTTTTAGATGCAGTCGAAACCCAAATGAAAGTAAAAAAAAAAAATTAATGGCCCCTTTAAGTAAAAGCAACTGTTATTTATATAGTTTATGCTAATACATATCTGTTTATCTTTACTAACAGGAACTACGGAGATCGTAGCCGGTGTGGACGAGGAGACCGGAGATGTTTTCCTGTCGTTTGAGGCCTGTGAGATCTGTGAAACATCCAAGTTTGAGTGGTCAAAGAACTACAAACCCATTGGTGATTGCCCCAGAGCCACCGTCACAGCGAAGGGCAGAACGTAAGCTTGCTCTCTTTCAGAGCTGAAACGTCTATATCTGTGCAGAATATATATACACTGTGCTCCAAATTATTATGCAAATTGGATTTAAGTGTCATAAAGATTACATTTTTGTTGTGCTATTACATTTATAGATGGTATTGTGTTTCAGGGCTCTTGGAATCACTATAATTAATTTCAGAGAGCTGGTTGATTAGTTTGTCTGGTGAGCTCAATTAAAGGAAATCTACTTAAGAAGGATGTTCCACATTATTAAGCAGGCCACAGGTTTCAAGCAATATGGGAAAG